>ML261581.1:77716-115653 GCA_005239495.1 Nicotiana undulata | reverse complement strand
CCCCCCCCCCTCCCCCTCTTGTATGGTATTGAAGTATAAAACATCAGAAGGACATCTAGGTTCTTTCTCTAAAATTTAAATGCCAACTTGTAAAAATTGTCTTGCCGGAAAGAGTACACGTAAACCATTTGGAAAAGCTAAGAGAGTTGATTTTACATTGCAATTAATCCATTCTGATATCTGTGGTCCAATGAATGTGAGGGCTAGGTCTGGTGCTTTATGTTTTATTACGTTCATTGATGATTTCACACGTTTTGGTTATGTCTATGTGATTTCTCATAAATCTGAAGCACTTGAATGCTTTAAGAAATATTTGAATGAAGTTGAGAATCAATTAGACAAAAGGATTAAAACCTTAATAAACGATAGATGGCGTGAATATCTATCAAAATTTTTTGAAGAATTGTGTAATGAAAAGGGCATCACTAGACAGTTAATTATTCCGTACACACCTCAATAAAATGATGTAGCAGAACGGAGGAATAGAACACTACTGGACATGATAAGGCCCATCATGGCGCAGGCAAATTTTCCTATCTCCTTTTGGGGAGACGCGTTATTGACTGCAACCTACATATTGAACAAATTCCCTTCTAAATCAGTTTCTTCCACTCCTTATGAGCTATGGACTGGTCATAAACCAAACGTAAAGGATTTACGACCTTGGGGTTGTGCTGCATATGTAAAAGATTCTTTTAGCAAGTTTGGTAAATTAGGTCCAAAAGGCAAGAAATGTATCTTTATAAGATACTCAGAACACTCCAAAGGGTATGTATTCATTGGTGAATTAGAGGATGGAAGTGTTACTGAGATTGAATCGCGAGATGTCACATTTTTGGAAAATGATTTTCCAAAGAAGGGCGGGGTAAAGAATGGAGAGACTCTTTTATGAAAGGTTGAACTAAGACAGTCAACAAGTGTCTTCTAATACAATTAATAATCAAATTGATCAAGATATTATTCTTGATCTGAGTGGGAGTGGGAACTCTCAATCTCAAAATCTTTCTAACGAACCTGAACTTCAACTACAAAAGAGTGCCAGGAAAAATATACCCAAATGTACTTATGACATTGAAGCTTATGTTTTCTTGGTATCACCCACAGAAATGGATGAGCCAAAGTCTGTGACTGAGGCTTTATCGAGCCCTGTAAAAGATGAGTGGATGAAAGCAATGAAAGACGAATTAGAGTCTATGAAAACCAACAAAGTCTAGGATCTAGTTGACTTTCCGCCTGGGCGTTTGGAAACAAATGGGTTCTCAAAGTTAAACGCATAGCGGATGAGTCAATAGAAAGATACAAGGCACGATTGGTAGCAAAAGGCTTTACTCAAGAAGCTCGAATAGATTATGAGAAAACATTTTTACCAGTTGTGAAGTTTACCTCAATTCGCTTACTTTTGGCTATTGTTGCACGTTTGGATTTAGAATTACATCAAATGGACGTGAAGACAACTTTTCTCAATGGAGAACTAAACGAAGAAATCTACATGTAACAACCTGTAGCCTTCAACGTTAAAGGCCAAGAAAAGAAGGTCTATAAATTGAAAAGATCTATTTATGGTCTGAAGCAATCTTCAAGCCAATGGTATTTGAGATTTCACAAGGAGGTGATCTCATATGATTTCACCTTGATCAATGAAGACCATTGCATTTATGTGAATAAGTCCAATGGGATGTTTGTAATTCATTCTCTTTATGTGGACGATATCTTATCGGCCGAAAACAATTTGGAGTATTTGAAAACTATTAAGTCATGGCTTTCAAAGTCATTTGACATGAAAGATATGGGCGAGGCAGACTATATCCTTGGAGTTAAGATCCAAAGAGACCGTTCCAAAAAGTTATGGAGTCTATCTCAAGAAACTTATATAAAGAAAGTTTTGGAGCGTTTTCGCATGAATAGTTGCAAATCCATGGATACCCCTATAGCGAGAGGTGAAACTTTAAGCCTTTAAATGTGTCCAAAGACTGAAAATGAAGAGGAAGACATGTCTCGAATTCCATATTCAAGTGTTGTCGGGAGCTTGATGTATGCTATGATGTGTACTCGCCCAGACATTTGTTAAGCCGTAGGTCTGGTTAGCAGGTATCAATCCAACCCTGGAAGTGATCATTGGAAAGCCGTGAAGAGAATTTTCAGATACCTGAAGGGAACTGCAGATTATTCACTATGTTATAGTGGAAATAATTTATACTTAAGAGGATATACAGATGTTGATTGGGCTGGTGACCGGAATGATAGAAAATCAACATCCGATTATGCCTTCTTACTTAATGATGGTGATATATCATGGAAAAGTAAGAAACAAACCTGTACAACCTTTCAACGATGGAAGTTGAGTTCGTGGCTTGTGCATCTGCAGTACAAGAAGTTGTTTGGTTGAAAAGAATCTTTGAGCATTTGGATATTACAAAGAACTCTCAGGATCCCATGACTCTATATTGTGATAGTCAAGCGGCTATTGCATATACAAAAGATCCTAAGTATCACAGCAAGACCAAACACATTGACATCAAGTATAACTTTGTGAGAGACATGGTATCAAGTGGAGAGATAAATTTACAATACATTCCTACGCGAAGCATAATAGCTGATACAAAGGCGATATCTAGAGACCTGTTTGAGAAACATATTATGGCTCTAGGTTTGCGAATGATATGAACATATTTATGTATTGTAAAATGACTTTAGTATTATAATATTCTCATCAAAATTTGACTCTTGAATTTATGCTTATATCTCGTATGCATGTAATGAATGTTTTGTTGATAAAGTGTGTCGACCAAGTCGCGAGATTGACTCTCTCACACGAGCAATTGCCTCTTACGTTAAGAATCGTGAAGAGATGAGACCTTATAGAACCTTGGATAATGCGAGGTTATATTTACTTGTAGAGGTCGGTCTTGACAACTAATCAGACTTACGAATTTCACTATTCGATCATGACTTGTTTTGTAAGCCAGATGCAAGTTTCTCCAAGAAGATGATTTGAGGATTATTGAAACGAGAAACTCGGGTTAGACATTTGGAGGTGTCTAGACCAAGATCTGCACGGTGTTGAATGATTAAAAGAATAAGACATACGCGCCAATATAAGGTGAGAACACCGTAACATGTGTTTCATACCACGTGTGCTATCGACCATGGGATAATGGAAGAATAAATCCCTGCTTCTTCATTGAGTGAGATCCCAAAGAAGTTACATTAACTTTTATTGGAATACCCTTTGACCTTTTACCGTTTCTTGAAGTGCCAATCAATGTTGCTACTTTAGCATGTTACTAATAACCACGAATGATTCGGGAATGCAGTGCATGTCTAGGAAAGCAGTTGATTTGGAATGGAAAGATTCGAGTAGAAATGGAAGACAATTTTTTTTTTTTTTGTAATTTAACTTGTATTCATAGGTCGACTATTATACTTACCATGAGGGTATCAAATGTAATTATGAATACAAAGTTAAACATGAACTCGAGTTCACCTCTTTCGAGGATGAGGGATCGGATAACTAGCTACTGGAGTAGCGGGTAATGTCTGGGGTATAGCGAGTAATAAGATCCTCATGTTAGTAGTAAATCCTTTCCGCATGTGATTGGTTTATTACATTGAGCTGTTAAGAAACCTTAAAGGGTTTAAGAATATTATAGCTCTTAATGCTCGCATGTCGCACGAACTATTTGCTAGTATGAATTATGTGTTTTATTGCAATGGTACTAGCTTGGATCTAGTCCACCATGTGCTTTTAGGTTACGGGTCGCCCATGTGGACTGACCCGATCCGTTTAGAAAGAGGATAAGATTGGAAGGTTACAGGGAAGTTACCCTAGCAGTTTAAACCAATACAACCTCTATTAGTAGTGGGGTAGTTTCAATACAACCACTATTAGTAGTGGGGTAGTTTAAACCAATACAACCGCTATTAATAGTGAGGTAATTAACGTACATAGGTGTGGGAAAAATCTGAGAGAAACCAATTTTCTCAATCTGCGCAAGAAGTAACGTACTCTCCTTCTTGAAGGAACTTCTCTTCTTCTTTCTTCTCCAAAATAAAAATACATACACAGAAAAGAGACATTTAGTTTGTGGGAATACACTTTGTTTCCTGGCGATTCAAAGTTCGATTTGAGGCAATTGTTTTGGTGGTGAGTTCAACGATTCTTCCACTGCGTTGACAGGTACGTTAATGTTATTCTCGCCCCACGATTATTTTTATTACACTATGCAAATCTCACAACAGTCGTACATTGAATATGAAAATGAACAACTAGAAAGTGACCATTCTATCTTGCAGTGTTTTATTACACTCAGAAAGAATGATATGCCAAAATGCACTTTCAGATCCATTCAAATAGCATCTAGAATGAAAGGAAAAAATGGGTGAGTTGATTTCCCTTATTGACAGAAGCTTAAAGCAAGAGTAAGTTTATTCACAGCTTTTACAGATAAATCAGGCCGAATTAGAAATTAATTTCATATATCTTTCAATGATCATTTCAGGAGACAAATCAGTAAAATACCCCTTCTCTGTATCCAAGCCTTCTTGTGATGCCAGTGTCTCAACATGGTTCTGGACGCGATCAGCTCCAATTTGGTTTGGTTCCAGCAGAATGCAAGCTATCTCAGTTGAGTCCTCGCCGTGAAACAGGCCTAAAGTTTGCACGGTGGGGAGGCCTCCACCTCGAGCACTCACCCTCTGAGCAATCCGTCTAGCAGCTGAGAGATCAGTCGACATGATTGGAATGTTGTACATGGCTACCCATTGATGAGCTCCAATCATCACGACACCTCTAGCTCGAGACACCACTTCCGGACCTTCATCTGGTTTAATCGGGACCTGCTCCGGTTGAGCCCATCCTGCCCATTGGATGCCCCTGAAGTTAGGACGATAATATCCTAGCTCCCTCCTTATGGTGTCCAGTGCTTTCCCCATTGGGTGAGCAGCAGCATATAAATAAACAGGCACTGAATCCAAAGGTAAATCAGGATTTAAAGTCAGTGATTAAGAATGAGCACGATCTTATTATATGTTCCATATACATAAACAATTTAAGCCTAAAGCAATATGTTCAGTTGAACCCACAGAACCTGTCTGACTGTATTCATTTGCATTTTTCGAGTCGCTATAGCATACATTTGACTGAAAAAAAAGGGTCAGTTCAAGTTTACAAACTTTGTACTGACCTTGAAACCGGTTTCCAATATCAGCTGCGACCTTTTTAGCAAGCCAAGCAGCTTCATCCAATGAAGCTCGCGCCAGTGGATGAATGAGAATGTCATCCACGACACCAAGGCGAGGATGAGCACCCGAGTGCTGCTCAAGGTTTATGGCGTCATAGGCAGCAGCAACCATGGCCACCACAGTTTGATGCAAGGGACTGTAAATAGGGCAGCCTGTGCTGTCATGAATAACATACGATACAAGAGTATAGTTCACGCGATTGTAATCGCGGTCCTGAAATTTGTTAATAATGACTGTTTCTGGATCAAGTTTGGCAGCGTGCTCAATGGGTTCAAGAGCTTCTTTGTTGCGTGATTCGGATATGTAGAGCTTGCAGCATAGCAGCATTGATTGCATTACATTTTTCTTCTTGTCCTAGCAAATAATAATGGCACTACTATCAATTCAAGGCGATGTAGTGTTTTCAAGAAAATGTTTGTAACTCAAGATTTCTTTTGTATTTTGGAACTACTCCCGTCCCAAATTAACAGTCACTAGATAAAACAAGTGTCCAACAATAATTAAGCCGTTTGGATTAGTTGATTTGAAATAGTTGATAAGCATTAGGCGCTGAAAAACACTTTTTAGTGCTGAAACTAATTTAATAAATAAGCAGTTACGTGTTTGGATACAAGTGCTGAAATTGATAATAAACTGCTGCAGTATTTGATAAAAAAAGTGCTTATAAGCTCTTTTTCTATTAAAATGACTTAAATAACCTTAGAAATGTTTACATTTATAACGGCGTAATTTCTTCAAAATATTAGATTCCAAATCGATCCAAATACAAATATTCTATTCGTCATTTTATCTTAAATACAATTGTGCTTATGATAAACTAAGTTGCTCGGACAGGGGTGCGGGTGTCCGGCACGGGTGCGGATCTAGAAGTCGGATCTTTCAAGATGTAAATTTTAAGATTCGGGGATACGGATCCTAGTACAGATACGGGTGCGAGGATCCGGCTAAAAATAATTTAAAAAAATAAAAAACTCTCTAATTTATGAGAAATTTTGTGGAATACTTATGTATAGCTTGTAAAGGGTGGATTTTCTTTTTATTCTCAAGTTGTAGATAAGTAAAAGATTGATTTCCTAGATAAGATATGCTATTTTCTTCAAATTTACCCTAGTTTTAGTTCCGATTTCGGTAATCAAATTGTATCTCGTCTCGAAATTTTCTGTCCGTCGTGGTCAAAGTACCCAAAATTGTTTGACCAAATCCGGTACAGATCCCATACCCACACTCATACTAGTGTCGTGTCGACACGGTTGAGGCACCTAAACTGCCATGTCGGAGCAACTTAGATGATAAATATAATTTATTTTATGATAAGCATATAATCATAAGTTATAATAATTAATAAATTGATAAAAGTTTCTCAGTAAAATAAACCTAAATAGGACAAAATATTTGAAGAAAAACAAACATTGATACACCAAAAATTTGATATGTCCTCATTTATTACAAACAGTTGAAAGATTAATACACATTCACATAGATATAAATATGCAAAGGAATAGAGAATTTGCGTATCTTAAATAGTCAATGAGAATTGTAGACTTGAAGAGGCAGGGGGGGTGTGGGTGTTAGGTTGAAATAGTACTTGAGGCAATGAGTATCGACGTAAGAGTTTTGTTCGAAAAACTAATATTTTAAGGATAAAATAGTAAAATTTTTGGTCAAACTTAAAGTGCGTATAAGCTAAAAATTCATAAGCTGGGGGTGACCAACTTATGGCTTTTGGCTTATTTTTGACTTATAAGCACTTGGCTTATAAACGCTTTTAACTTTACAAACGTGTAGACAACAATCTTTTCCACAAAAGCAAAGGGTCCAAGCCCTTTTTGGTGTAAAAATAGCACGGGCTAGCCAGTTTTCAGACTGGTAATTGAAAAATAGCCAGCGTTCGCAAAGTCATTGAAAAATAGCCACTATTTTGTTGCAACACGGAAAGTTCCAGCATAATATATGGAGATTAGTGCAGCTGTGTATGAATTTCCAGCACATTATGTTGGAACTCCAGCACATGAAAAAACTACAGATTGAAACACCTGTGTATGAGCTTCCAGCATATTATGCTGGACTAGTATATTATGCTTGAACTCCAGTATATTATGACGGAGTTGTAGTATATTTATACTGGAACTCCATCATAATATACTGGAGTTCCAACATAATATACTGGAACTCCATTATATTATGTTGAAAATTCACATATAAAAAATTCGAACTCCAATATATTATGTTGAAATATTTTTCCAGATTTTGAACAGTGTTTTTGTTCAAATTTATCTTTACATGAAAAATGACTAAATATTTATTACTTTTGAAATCGTGACTACTTCGATTACCATTTGTAAATCTGATTATTTTTTAATTTAACCTTTCTCGGGGATCATTCACCCAGCCCAATATGAAGCCTAAATGGTAAAGGTTCAGACAAACGAGAATCACGTGTCTGACTAAGATAGTACTAATAAGTGCACTTTCGAAAATTCCAAAATTCGTCCTCAAATAAAAATAAAAAATTTTATGGCCAACCACCGATTTCGAAAAAATAAAACTTTTTGAAAAAAAAAAGTGATAAAATTCTTATGCCCGGGCTGTTAGTAAAATTTGGCCTTTCCTAGTGTAAATACTAAGGAAATCTTATCCTTTAGTTTAAGGAATAGAGTGTTCCATGGAAACGAGCCGGAATGATTTGACAAAAAAAAAAAAAAAATGGAAAAGATAGAGAGATATTTTTTTTTTCTTCTTCAAAAAGGAGAAAGATTACTGTAAATATTAGGGAAAATTAGAAAACAAGAACACAGATGCCCCACCAACAAAAAAATGCAGCAGTCACTCTCTATATAGGATCCATAAATTGGATTAACTATCTTTTGAACTTCAATTATAATGGATGATGTTCCTAACAATTCATGTCATAACTCATACTCCCTTGAACTGATCAGACCAAAGGAAAGACAAAATCATATAAAACACTAAGAAAGAAAATTCATAGGTTGAAAGACATTAGCAGCTGATTTAGACCAAGTGAAAGAAGAAAAGTACCAACAAAAATTAGAAATTTTACACCTATATAACATAAAAATTCAGAGTATCCAACATTCTCCAGTAACAACAATGTTAGAAGTTGGAGACCAAATGTTCCCAAAATGTGCATAACTTAAATGGAGAAAAAAGAACAATAGAGGAAAAAGGGTAGAGAGAAGAGTACTCCTTACCTTGGAGATTGAATTGGAATCCATCTTTTTTAAGTTGAGTTTTTCTTCTATCTTTGTATTTTGTTAATGAATAGAAAGGGGGAAGAAGGTGTTATATAGAATACAAGGCTTTTGCTTGTAGCTATTTGGATTGATTGACTCAGCAATGATGCTGACACATTACAAATCAAATGTCCCCACAATCAAATTCGGTGCACAAAGTATTTTACGTCTATACAGGATATAGATAATCTATCCTAATATAAGTATCAGTGGCTAATTACACCGTTTGAACTCATTACCAATAAGTCATACGTATATAACTTGAGGCTCTCCCCACAATCAACCTATTAAGTAAGCAATACCAAATTTTCTTAAAATACTCCATAAGCCAAACAACAGAAGAAAGAAAACCGGTTTGACAAATATTAAAGAAAAATCGGCACATGACACATGCTATGTTCAATATTGCTTTAATATCAGCAAGTATTTTTAGCCTCACACGAAACTGACTGTTTTGATTTCTATTATTGTTTAAACATTCTTCTCATTATTATTCGATCATTTTATTTAAGAAAATAATTATTGCTGGATTAGAACGTTTTTGTCAAACCCAACTCTCATTGAGGAAAATAAATCCTTTTGACATTTGGCAAAGCTTAATTGCTTCTCAAACTAAAGTTAAAGAGTATAAAAATGCTACCTAATGAATTTTATATATATTCAAGCAACAGTTTTATTATGAAATGGATGATTGAAATGGGTCAGCCTTGGTTTCAAATACTGATGAATGATATTGGATACAAACAAAAACATGTGAAACGCTAGCATAAATAAAGGAATGTTAATCCCTTTATTTTTTTTGAATAAATGGTAATCCATTAACTTAATTTATAGTCTTTTGAATTCTATGATTGCATAATAAAGTTGCTTTACATGGGGTTTGCTTATCCTTCTCACCCACCCTATCCCAATGCCAGCTCCCCCAGGGCAATGGGACAGTTGCTTTTTCTTTTTTTGGGGGGTGGGGGTGGTTGGTTTTGGGGGGGGGTGTGTGATGATGAAATGGATCTTATGGAAAATATTTGAGTATGTAATGCAAACACTTAACGAAAAACATTTCCAAACACATGTTAGTCAGATTGTCTAGTTTCCGATTACACGGATAGGCAATCTATTACTGGAAAAAATAATCTTGAAAAGATCAAATCAGAATCTTGATAAAAGATATTTTGGAAGAAATTGAAGTCACAAGTTCAGTTGTCAAGAAGAGACCATGGTACTGTACACAAATACAAGAAGAAACAAATGAGTTGCTAGGGTGACAAGGCAATGAGAAGGACTAACCAGAAAATAACAAAATTCCATGCACCTAACCTTATCTATTTCTACTATTTGGTAAATTCAGCTTTATGGCAAACTCACTGTCTATTACAAAGCTTAACCTTTTCCATGCAAATTGGATTTAAGAATCCATCTCTTTTCTGATCGACCAATATTGTCCTTTATCTTTGAGGCTAAGTCTATTGTCGTCCCTCAAATATAACCCTGAGCATATTTAGACAACTCTCTCTATGTATATGAATGGAATAAGAATGTTTAAGAAATGCAGTAAGATAATAATAAAATGTAAATAGGCCGGAGGGATTTTCCCATACACACATATTGCTTACCTCTGGCGCTCAAAGTCAAGAGGCTTTGAAAATCTCAGCCAAAACAGCGAAAAGAGAAGGAAAAAAGGAACAGGGATAGAATAACTTGTTCCTCTAGCTTCTAGTCAGAATTTTGAACTAATTTCAAGTAGCTTTCAATTATTTTTTCTTCTGAGAAATCGGTATAATATCCCTTTCCGACAGCAATACCCTCTTCCCTAGCAAGTCGTTCAACTTCAAGCTGTACTTGGTCGCCACCAATCCTAGCTGGTTCCAGTAAGTTGCAAGCAACCTCAATTGTGCCACCTCCATGAGTTAGTGCCATGGATTGCACTGACGGAAGTCCACCTCCTCTTCCACTGACTCTCTTTGC
Source organism: Nicotiana undulata (assembly GCA_005239495.1). Lineage (NCBI taxonomy): Eukaryota > Viridiplantae > Streptophyta > Magnoliopsida > Solanales > Solanaceae > Nicotiana > Nicotiana undulata. Next base: position 105,199 of record ML261581.1, on the reverse strand, counting down.
AGTTTTACGAACAATGGATATGTCATTGGTGAAGACGGGAATGTTATAGTTGTCAACCCACCTGGTAGCTCCGATTGTAATAACACCTTTTGCTTGAGTTGCTCGGGAAGGACCCTCATCGGGCTTTAGTTGCAAAGTCTGCGATTTTGGCCCACCAGCCCACAGGTTCTCACTTGAATTAGGATGGAAATATCCCAACTCCCTTCTGATTGAATCAAGTGACCTTCCCTCTTGATGTGCTGCTCCATATAAGTAGGTCGGGACTGCAGTCTACGTTTAAGACCACTTAATAACATTTCAAATTTATAAAGCAGCGTCAACAAGGGAGGGTAGTGTGTACGCAGACCTTACCCCTACTCCGGAGGAGTAGAGAGGCTGTTTCCGGTAGACCCTCGGCACAAGAAGTAAAGAGACAATGTATCAGTAGCAGCAAAGTAGCAGCAAAGGAAGCCAGACGGATAACACCAGCAACGCAATAATCAGAAAATAGAGAGCAAAGTAGTAACACTAAGCATCTAACAAAGGTCCAATACTACATACGCAAGGGAATAATATGTACACAAAGGGCCGCTAAACATACTATAGTCTAACTTTCGATCCTAAAGAAGTATTAAGAACACAACCGGAGCCCCTAGCAGCCTAAAACAAGACACTATCACACTAACCTCCTATCTCCTAACCTACAACCCTAATGCTCGACCTCCACAACTACCTATCAAGGGCCATATCCTCGGAAATCTGCATCTGCACCATGTCCTGCCTGATCACCTCTCCCCAATATTTCTTAGGCCGCCCTCTACCTCTCCTCGTACCTGTCAAGGCCAGCCGTTCATACCTCCTCACCGGTGCATCCAGGCTTCTCCTCTTCATGTGCCCGAACCATCTAAGCCTGACTTCCCGCATCTTGTCTTCCATGGGAGCCACGCCCACCTTCACCCGAAGGTACAACTTTCATCCTATTACCACGATATGGATTTACTGGCAAATAGTAGAATGCAATGAAGACACAAAGTTATAAGTTCCAAAGACCTTATGTTCCACTTAATTGAAGACTATGATAGTAGGTTTTAGAGGTAATTTCTACAATTTAGTATATTCTTGCTTAATATCAGCTCTTCTCCAGGAGATACAAAAATAAAAATCTTGTCTTAAGCAACAGCTTCTGTAGAATGATTTGATCCATCAAAGGTTGTCCAAATACCTTATCTACCAGATCTCAAGTTTGTGTAGGTCTCATTATGGAATATTAGCGAAATGCAACAAAAGACACTAGCTACTAGTTTCAAACACTTTAAGTAGCACTTAGCTAAAGGCATGATAGAACGTATGAGAGGTTATTACTACGATCAAGATAAAACCTAGCTTAATATAAGCTCTTTCGAGGAGTATGAAACAAGAAAGGGCTCGTGTTAAACATATCGATTTTGTTGAATAAATTGATCCATTAAGGGCAGCTATCCACAGATGTCCAGATACCTCGTCTACTTGGTTTCCTTTTTCTTTTCTTTTGATAAGGAATACCTTGTCTACTAGATCCTAAGCTTATGTAGTGCTCTGCATGTGATCTCACGATGATTTCTCCGGTTTGATTGAAGTTCCAATAATGGAACTAATGATAGAATAACTAAACAGAACCATACGTATCAGATATGCTTCCTTACACTAGTCGAGCACATCTTAAAAGAGAGGTACTGGAAAAGAGAAAAAATTAGCCCTGGGAAGTATTGATCGACACAAAGTGAATGTATTAAACTTGCCGATTACCTTTTGGAAAGGCACCAAGTACAAGTTATTATTCTATGATGAATGCGACAGGGAAGGTAGTGAGGTAGCTTCGTTGCATCATATGAACAAATAACTAATACAGTATCGTTATTCGCTAAAAGCAGAATACTCCGCTATAGAGCAACCAACAACCAAATATTCCACCTAATCCCATTCCAATGGTAGCTTTTTTCGTGCGTCTCCTCCAAAAGTAAGATCTTTATTCCACTCAACAAGCTGATTTCAAATCCATAGCAGCACATATTAGTCAAGAGTGGAGGTTGATTAATTTGACTAACCCCTTCAATATTCAGTGCTTTAAAACTTATGCTCAATTTGTATATAATCTATTTTTTTCCTTCAAATTCCTAACAAGAAGTATCATTTTTTTGTTAGAATTGTCAGTCTTTTTTAGCCGCCTTCAAACAAATTAGTTAACTATAGACCACATAAAAGTTGAATTAGCAAATACAACTCTTATTGCGAAACAAACACCCGTTTCTTCAATTTAAATGAATGAATGATGAAATAGCATTTGATACAACAGGATCCATTCCTTTCTAATATATCAACATTTAGCTACATTAAAGAAACAACAAGCCTTATAATTGACTACAGTTTTTTCATGGTGCCAAATCAAACCATTGTAAGTGCTAAATTTTCAAGTGCTCGCTATCATATTAAGCTCAAAATATTATGACTAAAGGTGCTAAGAATGTTAAAGATTGGTTATAATTTAGAACCGGAGATAGAAATGTATCAACCAAAGAATCTTTGTGTTGATGCAAAACCAAGACTCAATCTTTTTTAGCAGCAAATCCACTTCCCAGATACCAAACATACAAATTAGCCTTTCCATTAATGCAAATACCAAAATTCAATACATACACTATTATCCACATAATTAAGAATTATCTCAAATTACTTATAATACTACTCACTTTCAACGCACTTTATACATCTTGCTATTGTGGTCATGTGGTACCTTGTACGACACTAGTCAATAAATACGGGGTATTGTAGCTTGGACCGTATTTTATCTCAAAATGTCAAACTTCAACGAAATTCACTTTCTTCGATTTGGTTACCCTCTCACCTTCACGAATTTACTCATCTCTTGTTTGAAATACCATAAAGCTTATAGTCTCAAAATAATCTGATTCCCCAACTTACGTCGAATAACTTACGAAACTTTAACGTACGAAAATGCGGGATGTAACATTTCATTTCCGAGCTTCCATCAATTTACTTTATAACAGAAATATCACATATAAGGGGGTGTATGACTAAAAAGATAAAAGACAAACCTTGAAGATAAGAACCAACTTCAAATGCCAAAGACTTAGCAGTGGAAGCAACTAACTCCAACGAAGTGATACCCAAGGGGTGAAAACAAACATGGTCCACAACACCAAGCCTAGGATGAGTTCCACAATGTTGTTGAAGATCAATTGTCTCAAATGCAGCTTTGACCATTTCAAATGAAGCATTTTTTAAGGGACAAGATTCAGTTGAGGGATTGGGAGATAATTTGGAGATAAGGGTGTAACCAACTCTGTTGTAAATCTCATCTTCAAATTTGTTAACAATGGGAGCCTCTGGAAATAACTTGGCAGCTTTTTCAATTGATTCAAGAGCTGCCCTGTTTCTGCTTTCTGATATGTAGACTTTACAGCAACCCAACATTAATTTTAGCATTTTGTTCTTCCTGTTCTTAGAATTTGGGGTTGAATGTAGGAAAGAGATTATTGATCATGCAATATTTCTACACCACACAGGAAAGAGATTATTCTGGTGGAGTTTGGGCCAGCTCTCTGGGTTTGTTTCCTAATATTTTGGTCCATTGGGCTTTAGTAGTTCTTCAAGCCCATCCCATTTGGAAGTCCATCTAGTGAATGTAATTTTTTATGGAAATTTTACCTCCACACCCTATTTATTATAAATTAAAACACCTTTAAAATATTATTTTATATAGCAGTCTTTTATTTTTTATAGCAAAATAGGTATTTATGGTATACACTACCATTAAGGCATTAAATACGCTATGTACTTTATTCTTTCTCATTCTTTTAGTTATTCTCTCCCAAAATCACAACAAAATATTTCTTCGTTCTCCGTCCACGATCCCTCTCTCATAGCAAGATTGTATTGCCGATTTTTGAAGCACGATTCTCTCTCTCACTTTCAACGTTTTTGCTTCAAAAATTCGTGGTAAGTGTTAAAGTTATTGGATTTTTGGTCGGTTCAAGCTTCTTCTTTTCTCTTCACTTTTTTTTTAAATCTTCACCATTGTTAGGTTTTCAGCAGAAAACTTCAAATTTCCTCTTCAATGGGTATTCAATAACTTTAAAACAAGAGGGCTACTACGGCTTTCTTCTACGCCGGATATTGCAATGGATTCCTTTACACGGATACTAGTATATTTATTACGTCGGAGAAGATTCGAGGGCGGGGGCTTTTGTTCGTCTCCATTTTTAGTTTTAATACAATGTATACAATATTTACTTGACCAAAAAACGCCATCTCCGAAAACTTTCTTCTCTTTTTTGCTATTTAGTCACACACAATTATACAAATACATTGTATTCTGTAGTAATTCACTCAAACATATTGTATTTTTGCATAAATACATTTTTTTTGCTTGTATTTATGTATTTCGAAGGTTTGTATTTTTTCTAATACAACTGAATACAACTATATTCATGAATGAATACATGATATAAATATTGAAATACACTATACAAACATTAAAATAGAACAAAATATAAACAGCGAGTATATTTAATTTTAAAATACATAAATAGAAATATAATGAATACAACCACAATCTTCCTTATTTGGTCAATTCCTGCATAAAGGTAGGGCTGGGCAGTAGCTTTACCCGTTGTCAGAATCGAATATAGCCAATGAAATATACTGAATACAACATAATAACATATATTGGAATAACTAAAATATTGTTAATACAAATACATTTGAATATATGTTGATGCCCAATTTTTCTCTCATTTATTTAAGTATACATATATACCTTCAAAATAGTGCAGGAGCATCATCAAGTATTTTCCTAATTTTTCCATAATTTTTAAAAGATTTTTAAATCAACTTATTCCCATATTGTTTTATATAAAAAATTATTAATTGCATCACAAATAATTTTTATGACGATTTATCATTTATATCCATATTAAGCTTTAAATATTTTTGATGTATTTATTATAATAATATTTTGCATGCTATTTGCCATTGATATAATGTTGATTGACGAGACGCGTAGCGGAGTTAACGCGAGGTTGGAGGTTTAGAGACAAACCTTGGAGTCTAAAGGTTTTAAACTGAGTAGAACCAAGACAGAATACCTGGAGTGTAAATTTAGTGAGGCCTATGATGCAGACGTAGAGGTTAAGCTTGATGATCAAGTTCTCTCCAAGAAAGCAAGTTTTAAGTATCTCAGGTCTATTATCCAGGGTAACAGGGAGATTGATAAAGATGTCACACATCGCATCGGAGCGGAGTTGATGAAATGGAGGCTCTCTTCCAGTGTTCTGTGTGATAGGGATGTGCCGTTAAGACTTAAGGGTAAGTTTTATCGAGTGGTGGTTCGACCCGATATGCAATATGGGGCCGAGTGTTGGCCAGTCAAGAACTCCCACGTGCAGAAGATGAGGATGTTGAGATGAATGTGTGAGTACACCAGGCGATATAGGATTAAGAATGAAGCTATCCGGGACAGAGTGGGAGTAGCCTCCGTGGAGGACAAGATGCGGGAGTCGCGGCTGAGATGGTTCGGTCACGTTAGGAGAAGAAGTATTGATGCCCCTGTCAGGAGGTGTGAGAGGTTGGCCAGGGAGAGTTTGAGAAGGGGTCGAGGTAGGCCTAAGAAATACTGAGGAGAAGTGATTAGGCAGGACTTGGCGCTGCTTCAGCTCACTGAGGACATGACACTTGATAGGAGGGTGTGGAGGTCGATGATTAAGGTAGAAGGTTAGTAGGTAGTTTATAGTGGTCACCGATAGGCTTAGTGGCATGCATTTCCCTTCAAATTCTTAGATTTTTATTACGGTATGTGGTTTTGTTCGCATTAGGTATTGTATTCCCTGTTGCTATTATTGGATTTTCCCCCTTTATTTCTTTCTTTTGGCCCTTCCTGAGCCGAGGGTCTATTGGAAAGAGCCTCTCTACCTGCATTAGGTAGGGGTAAGGTTTGTGTACAGATTACCCTCCAGACCCCACATGTTAGGATTAAACTCGGTTTGTTGTTGTTGTTGTTGTTGTTTATATTTTGCATCCTTAGGCTAAAATTGCATATGTTGCAATAATAGCCCATATACATGCATAATTATATTATTTATACAGAAAAAGACTTTTTACATTCTTATATTGTTAAGTAATTATTTTAAATCAGTTTCATGCACAAGTGATATTTTTGTTATTTATTAATTACTTATTATAAATTATTTATTTGTTAAATTGGGTATTTAAAATATATCCCCCTAAAACCCTAATTTCGGACCTACACTACCCAATTACCCCAGCCCAATCTCCTACATTAGCCCAAATACACCTACCCAAAATACACCTACCCAAAAACTAGCGACCCATAACTAATACCCGGTCGCGACCCGTTCCTAAACAACCTGCCCCATCTAACTTTAAATCCCAGCCACGACCCACATCCCTTCCCCCTTTTTTAATTAACCTATCCATAACCCTAACTCCCATTTACCCAAACTCGTCGCCCTTGTATTCTCTATTCTTCTTCCTCCTCTCTTCTCAAAACCCTAAGCCGTCGTCACCCAAAATCACTCCCTAATCCCGTCTCTGATGAGATTCCACCCTCATTTTCTTACCATATTAGTCCCACATCCCTACTGGCTACCCATTTTTGGCATTACATAATGGCTTGCCTAAAATGGTTAGTAGATCTTGTAAGAATCGAACCAAAATTGGTTCAAATCCTTAACCTGCTGTTATTTCCGTCTATGTTCATCATTTTGACCTTTATAAGTACAAATATTTTCGTATCTCTCACTGATTCGTACTTAACCCTAAGATTAGGATTTTCAGATCCTTTTTTATTCAAACCAAAATTGGTTCAAACTTTAGTTTTTAGTGTTATTTCGTCTATATTCACTCTATTACGCCTGAATCTGCCTATTTCTGCTAATTCCTTTTACTTACCCAAATTAGGGTTTCAGATCTTTAATTGAACCAAATCTGGTTCAATTATGGGTTTATTTTTTAATAATCTCTTGTATGTGTTCATTTATATACATTGTGTGATTCATTGCCTTATTTTTCTGCCGATTTTGTGAGGCTTGCCTAAAACTAGGGTTTGAAACCTTTCTTTGTCTTTACTGATTTTCTGATCGATACCTTTTCATTTCTCGTATGAGACTAATATTTTCCTTGTTTCCATTATTTATTTACCTTATTTCGCCTCGAAACTTATTGTTAATTAATTTTATATGATATTTTCCTTATTCTAAATGTTACTCGACTAATTACACGCCATTATTCCCTGTTAATTTACTGAACTCTATATTATTTGCCCTAAAACTAGACTTCAATTGATTTTGTGATTAATTTCTTTCCTTGCTTATGTGTGTTTGATTTCTTTCTTTATTTTGTTCGCCTAATTGAATACTTTTTAAACCTCCTCCCCTTTCCACTTTAGACAAACTCGAACTCTCATTACTCTCACTGAAAACTAAAATTCTTTTACTCTAGTTCTCTTTGCTCATTTGTTTCTAGTCTTGGCCGGTTGAAAGTCAAGGCCAATTGATTCTGGACTTAACTACTGTGGTGTATTTTCTTGCTTTCCTGCCTAACTGGTAAGTCATTATCCCCTTAACATTTCATTTTTTCTATGTCTCTAAACCTGTGTTTTTCGACCAGCATGTTTGAACTTTATTTTGAGCATGATTCTGCCTTTATGCTTCTGTGATTTTCTTTTGGTCCTATAGTTGATACTGTTAGTCTGAGATTGGTTGTTTTGAATAATATGAATCTTCTTAAGAAAATATGCATAACATGTCTCCTATGTGTTGTTCTGAACCTGTTCTGAATTTGGGTATCTTCAGGATAATGTTAGAAGGTTAAGTAGTCAATTAGTCTTAAACCTTTGGGACTTGTATTGTTATTAGGCTTCTTGTTCTATCGTTTATATGCTTTGGTAACTTGCTTTCTAACATGTCTTGGATTCATGTGGGTTCTGACTGTTTGGTTTTCTATGGTTTAGTAATGTTGTCCTAAATACTAGCATAAACACCTAACTTAACTAGACTTTTCCAGATTTCAACTTATTTGAACCGTGTGTTTGAGCATGAACCTTGCTTGTTTTCTTAATTCAATTATGCCTAGATGTTCTGTTTCTTAATTCAATTATGCCTACATGTTCTGTTTCTTAATTCAATTATGCCTACATGTTCTGTTTTAAAATTTTCCCTACCTCCTTTTATATGTTGTTACTCTTTTTTAAAAACTCCCACTCTTAGTCCTTTAGGTTCTATCCTCAACCACCCAAGTGTGAGCACTGCTCAGGGTCCATGTGAGACTCTTAAGAACTCTGACACACTGGGAACTGGTTCCTAATCTCTTTCGAATTATTTCTGAGTATGTGGTTCTGGTGTGAGCATCGCCATGGGTCTCTGAAGCCCTTGGGAACTTTGACACACTGGAAACCTGGTTCTATATATGCTATGGGTGAATCATTCACTATTGGCTATGTTGTACCTGTGAGATAAGCCGCGAAGTTGATTGGTTTGAAGGTCTGGTTCCCTAAGTTTATTTGGGCCTAATAAAAGGCTCCCTATAGCGTATCTTATTACTATTATGTAATTCATTCATTATTCTGGTCCGTAATAATTGTGTAACAAACAGATTCTAGGGTGTTTAGTAAAAAACTGGGAAGGGTCCTTTATTTTCTTGATAATTCGGGTAGAAATCATGCCTATAGGATCTCATTTATGCTGTTATATTCTGCTCACTTTGTCAAACTATATAAGTTCTACGTTGTGTTTAGAAATCCTGCCTATAGGATTTTCATTAGCGATGTTGATTCTGCTTATTTTGTTAAAATCATGCAAGTGCTATATTGTGTGCGCACATTAGAAATCCTGCCTATAGGATTAATATTACAACTTTGTTAGAAATCCTGCCTATAGGATGCAATAAGTTTTCCAATAAATATGTGTTAGCAATCATGCCTATAGGACCCCAATGTTTGATTCAATTGTTTTTCTGGCAATATGTACAATTTCTTCCCATGTACTGCTTAATAGATATCATGCCTATAGGGTTAAATCAATTCAGTAACAGATATCATGCCTATAGAATTAAAATCAGTTTCAAACCTAGAGATCATGCATGTAGGACTTAAGTCAGTTCAGTAATTAGAAATCATGCCTATAGGATTAAAGGGAAATACAAGGCTATGAAACATGTTTATAAAGCTGAAATCAGTTTGCACTTAGAAATCATGCCTGTAGGATAACAATCATCACGCTCGTAGAAGTCATGCCTACATAATTCTACCAATTCGTTCTGCATACAATCGTCGTTGTCAATCACTTAGACAATATGCCTATAGGATCTAATAACAATTCTGGATTTGTAATCGTGATGCATTATTGCCTGAAGTGCCCAGATATTATATTGAATAAAATCAGTAGGCAAATAAAAGGTCCTGACACTCGCCTTAATCAAATTGCTTCTATATATCACTGTTCGCCTATTTCTCACATAGATTTCCTGCCTATATGACTTTAAGATTAATAAAGCATGTCAATCAATTGCGTGCATTTGTTGTTTATGTGTGGAGGTGAGGATGAGCCCATATCTGCTTCTTATTTGAAAGTCCTAATTGTTTTGCTTGTCGCCTAGTCTTTTACATTTTTGAGCAACCTAGGTTTAGTCTAGAATTATCCCAAATAGAGGTCCTAATACCTTCATGGCCATAGGTAAGGGACGAGTAGTGCACGCGTAGGAAATGAACTAGAATCAACTAAAACTCTTAAGTAACAACTTAAAGATAGTAATCGGGTAGCAGGAGATGATAGTCTGTGCCCGTTGGATAATATGAGTAACACTCCCGTCTCGGGGGAGTTGCAAAGTATTATTTATGTTGCACGTGGTGATCCTATAGGCTAATACATTTAGGACCCCTCATCCCTATTAATTAGCTTTTCTTTACTCATCCTAGACTAATTCACTTAATTTAAGTTTGGCCGGGACCCACCGTTGTGGACCTCGTGGGGTGCCTAACATCTTCCCCTCAAGGTAATTTGAGCCCTTACCCGATCTCTGGTGATGTAAACTGGTATAACATGAGTTATCTGCTCTAGGTTCCCTAACTCACCTTAATCCGTTAGGTGGTGACTCTAACCTTTTCATTACCCTCTCAAAAGGAGTTGTCCAAAATGTCGAAACTTGATTTCGCGAGAAAAAGGGGGCGCGACAGCATGGTGACTATGCTGAGGATATCTTTAGGCTCTTACCATAACAAACTTGTTTTGTGAATTATTCTCTTTCATCAAGCATGTCTTTATTATTCTGTTAATACCGCACACCCTTTTCCCTTCTCACTCTATGTGAACTTATTTGCCTATCTTCATTAATTTATGCTCACTATGTTTCTCTTTCCTGTTTTATTGCTTTTTACTATGGAAACTAACTTTTCTCCTTGTTTTCTTTCTTAAAAGCCTTTACAATTATTAAATACCACATTTTTCATCGTGAAAATACCCGACAACAAGTTATTTTCTTTTTGCATAAATACATGCTCAACATCATATTCCACTCGTGCGTAATTAATACCATAGCAACACTTGATGAGTGTCTGCGCTTTTTCTATATCACCCTTTTTGAATTTGGAAAAGCTTATTTGCGGTAAAACTAGTCGATCAACGGTGCAATCGACGGTTTTGTGCCTTTCCCCCTCAAGTTGTCCGCTTGAGGGTACTAGTCTAGACCTCTATAGAAACCTTACTCTGATAATAATTGTGCATGCATCATGGTCAAACCTAGTCTGGGTTGATATGTTGTCCGCATAACAACCCTCTAAGGAAAACCTTGTCCAAAGTCCACCGGGGTTTCCATAATCCCAACGGGCGCAACCACGATATGTGCATTATTTGGAGAAATAAATGGCGAAATGCTAATAGTTAATGTATAAGTAGTCGAATCCAGAGGGGGAAAGGGCCTAACTTTGTTTATTTTGCAGAAAATGAGGCACGAAGTCCCCAGGTTCGGTATGGTCCGAAACATACCATCATTATTGCTATATTGGTGGGAAGACCTTTCATCAAGCGACAAAAATCATGTGAAAAGGGTCCTCGGAAACTTACCTTCCTTATTAGACATCCAACCAAACAACATGTTGATCGAGGCTGCTACTATGTTCTGGGACAGAGAAAGGGTTGTATTTCATTTTGGAAACATATAAATGACTCCTCTTTTGGAGGAAATAGGAGGCTTCGATGGACTACCTTGGGACAGTCCGAGTTTATTAGTACCAAAAAATCGCACCCCCAGGGGGTTTCTAAAAATAATGGTCCTAAGAAAGAAGGATGATTTGGTATGTCTGAAGAAGTCCTACATACCTTTTGACTTCCTCTACGAATGATACGGACACGAAAAATCTTACCGTATCTTTTATGACAAGTTCTCCATCATCTGCTTACTAGGTATGATAGTGTTTCCAAGCAAAAGGGATAGGATTCACACCAGAATGGCCATGGCAACCAAAGCTTTTATGGAGGGAATCGAGGGACAAACATACATTATTGTTCCTACGATTGTAGCTTAAATATATCGAGCTCTGGATCGTTGCCAGAAAGAGTTCAAACATTTCGAGGGTTGTAACTTGTTGATGCAGATTTGGTTGCTAGAACATCTCCAAAGAGGCCAATACCGCCAAGAATTTCCACGGAGACCATGGAATGATCACATAGCTTTCCATCACCCAAAAAGAATGACATGTATCCCAGACAGGTTTCCACAACCAGAGAACGCTACAAAATGGGTACAATGTTTTGACAATTTGACCGAGGACCAGGTTCATTGGATGTTCGAGTGGTTCCCTACCAGTGAATCCATCATCATATCGAGGGATGTTCCGCATTTGGTGTTGATTGGGTTAAGGGGCATACACCCCTATGTTACTATCAAGGTTATGAGACAAGCTGGTAGAAAACAAGTCATACCACGAGTCTCCAAAATGGGTCACTACAGAGCAGATTTTCAAGATGATGACATCTCGTACAAATGTGAAGCTCAACACATGTGGCACTTGAAGGTCATTGTGGAAAAGGACACCATCAAGCCAGATCGATACCACGCAGGGCATGTGTACTTCTACCCATTATGGTTGGACGATAGCATAGAGGGAATAGTCGAGTCGGGGGTTGGTCGAGGAAACAGAGTCATAGATGAAGATGTTGAAGCACATGTGAAGTATAGGAGGCTGCATAAAAGAGTTCTCTAGTCCGAGGCTAGGCATGTGGAACAGTACAAGACTGATATGGAATTAATTAATGCATGGAAATGGCTACTAGATCGACCGAAAGGCTGGAATATCTGGAGCAGGGTCTAATGGAGTTAGATGGGAAGATGAGGAAAAGAGTCATAGACTGTTAGAATGTAGAGGGAAACGAGGGAGGACACCTAGAAAGGGCATATCTGCTGTTGGACGTGCGCGACTTGGGGAGTCTGATCGACGGAGACAAGAGAGCCAAGCTTGGAGAAGGTTCTTTTAGGACCAAGTAGATTAGGTTTATCTATTTTAGCATCATTTTTTGAATCTAATAAGGCAAACGCCATAAGTGACTTATTTGTTTATTATCATTTTAGATTCGTCTTATTTATAACGTTAATGAAATGAGGCAATTACCGGCATTAAAGTTCTCCAAATCTACTTGTCGCTAGGCCTACCTCGGGCACAACGAGGCCCCCAAATTAGGATGAAAATTTACATTTCCGCAATATGTGTTTAAATACTGCAAATACTTTTCCCAGAATTCTTACTACCTTGGTTACCTTTTTCTTTTTTTTTCTCTTTTTGATTAATCCCATCCCCATGGTTGGTTCACACATACTAGCATCGTCAGCATATCACACCAGATCCAGAGGCCCTCCACCTCCTCCTCCTCCAAGTAATTCGAAAAGCAAGGGAAAAGTTGAGTGGCGTTAGGAAAGACAACGCTACACATGCTGAGAATGTGGAAACTTCCGACGGTCGGAGTACTCCGACACCAAATGATTTGGTCTTACGGCTTGAACAGAAAATACTTGAATTGCAAGGGGAGCTTGAGCAGATCCGCAACTTGGCAAAGCTTTCCCTCACACTAAGCGTCCCAGATACCCAAAACCCAGTACCTCCTCAAAACACACCAAACCAACGTCCACAAAATCCTCCCGCACCCCACCAATATGCAACACCTCCTCAAAATCCTTATCCTTTACCCATATCGACACCCCCTCAACACCAGCATCTCCCAACTCAATATCCGCAAACCACTTACCATACTCCTCATAATACCCCACAGCCTAACCCCGATCCGCAAAATTCAACTAATGATCACCATTACACTCAAACCCCTGGCGTTCATCAAAACAATCCCATATATGTGGAAACCCTACCCTACTCCACTCAACAACCTTCATATATACCAGAATCCACCGAGAAGGACCTTCTCATTAAGAACATGGCAGAGGATCTCAATAAGCTCACAAGTCAAGTCCAGGGTGTTGAAGGAGGCAAAGTAATTGAAGGTTTGAACTATGGGGACTTGTGCATTCAGCCAGACATGGAATTACCGAAGGATTACAAACCTCCTAAGTTCGAGATATTTGACGGAATGGGAGACCCAAAGGTACATTTGAGAACATACTGTGACAAGCTCGTAGGGGTGGGAAAGGACGAAAGGATTCGCATGAAGCTGTTCATGAGAAGCCTCACTGGAGATGCCTTATCTTGGTACATAAGTCTGAATCCCAAGAAATGGGCTAATTGGGTAAGCATGGCATCTAACTTCATGGATAGATTCAAGTTCAATACAAAATCAAGAACAAGTATCCACTGGCGTACATTGATGATTTATTTGACCAGTTGCAGGGTGCTAGAGTGTTTTCTAAGATTTATTTGAGATTGGGGTACCACCAGTTAAAGATTCAGGCTTCTGATGTCCTGAAGACAACTTTTCGTACGAGATATGGCCACTATGAGTTCTTGGTGATGTCCTTTGGCTTGACTAATTCCCCAGCAGCATTTATGGACTTGATGAACAGGGTGTTCAGGCCGTACATTGATTCCTTTGCCATCGTCTTCATTGATGACATTCTGATTTATTCACGTAGCCTGGGAGAGCACGAGCAGCATTTGAGAGTTGTGCTCCAAACTTTGCGGGAATAGAAGTTATAAGCTATGTTCTCCAAGTGTGAGTTTTGGTTGGATTCCGTGGAATTCTTGGGACATGTTGTATCTGGAGAGGGTATTAAGGTTGATCCTAAGAAGATTGAGGTGGTTCGGAGTTGTCCATGCCCTACTTCGTCTACTGAGATCAGGAGTTTCTTGGGTTTGGTAGGCTACTTTCGGTAGTTTGTAGAGGGATTTTCATCCATTGCAGCCCCACTGACCAGATTGACTCAGAAGAATTCCCCATTTCAGTGGTCTGATGAGTGTGAGGCGAGCTTTCAGAAGCTCAAGACGGCTTTGATTTCAGCACCGGTTTTGGTATTACCCTCAGGTTCTAGGATGTATACGGTATATTGCGACACCTCACGCGTTGGTTTGGGGTGTGTGTTGATGTAGGAAGGGAGAGTTATTGCCTATGCTTCGCGCCAGCTGAAGGTTCATGAGAAGAATTATCCAGTGAACGATCTAGAGTTGGCGGTGATTGTTCATGCTCTTAAGATTTGTAGGCATTACTTATATGGGGTGTCTTGTGAGGTTTATACAGACCACCGGAGTTTGCAGCACTTGTTTAAGAAGAGGGATCTTAATTTGAGGCAGCGCAGGTGGATTAAGTTGTTAAAGGACTATGACATTACCATCCTTTATCATCCGGGCAAGGCGAACGTGGTGGCAGATGCTTTGAGTAGGAAGGCAGAGAGTATGGGTAGTTTGGCTTACATTGCAGCTGAGGAGAGGCCTCTAGCCTTGAACATCCAGTCCTTGGCTAATCGTTTGGTGAGATTGGATCTTTCAGAGCCTAGTCGAGTTCTAGCACATGTAGTTTCCCAGTATTCATTATTGGGGGAGATTAAGGCTCGGCAGTATGATGATCCACGCTTGGTTCAGCTCTGGGATACAGTGGTTCAGGGCGGTGCCAAGGAGGCTACTATTGGCAAGGATGGTGTTCTGAGACTCCAGGGTCGGTTGTGTGTTCCCAATGTTGATGGCCTGAGGTAGAGGATCCTTGAGGAGGCACACATTTCGCGGTATTCTGTCCACCCGGGCGCTATGAAGATGTATCATGACTTGAGGCAGCATTACTGGTGGAGACGGATGAAGAGAGACATCGTGGAGTATGTGGCTAGGTGCCTTAATTTCCACCAGGTGAAGTATGAGTACCAAAGACCAGGGGGCTTACTACAGCAGATGCCCATTCCTGAGTGGAAGTGGGAGCGCATCACCATGGATTTTGTAGTTGGTTTACCTCAGACTTTGCGGAAGGTTGATGCGGTTTGGGTCATTGTGGATAGATTGACCAAATCGGCGCATTTCATTCCTGTGGCTACTACTTATTCGTCTGAGAGGTTAGCCCAGATCTATATTCGGGAGATAGTCCAATTGCATGGTGTGCCGGTGTCCATTATATCAGACCGAGGTCCCTAGTTCACCTCGCACTTCTGGAGAGCACTGCACCGAGAGATGGGCACTCAGATAGATCTCAGCACAGCTTTTCACCCTCAGATCGACAGTCAGTCGGAGCGCACTGTTCAGATATTGGAGGACATGCTTAGGACATGTGTGATTGACTTCGGAGGTCAGTGGGATCAGTTCTTGCCTTTGGCCGAGTTTGCTTATAATAACAGTTACCAGGCCAACATTGAGATGGCTCAATTCGAGGCTTTATATGGTCGGCGATGTCGTTCTCCTGTCGGATGGTTTGAGCTTGGTGAGGCTAATTTGTATGGCACGGACTTGGTGAGAGATGCCTTAGAGAAGGTAAAGTTGATTCAGGAGAGGCTCCGTACAGCACAGTCCCGGAAAAAGATCTATGTAGATCAGAAGGCACGTGATGTATCATTTATGGTAGGATACAAGGTCCTGCTGAAGGTGTCGCCGATGAAAGGCATTATGAGGTTCGGGAAGAAGGGCAAGCTGAGCCCGAGGTTTATTGGTCCTTTCGAGGTGTTGCGGAAAGTGGGGGAGGTTGCTTATGAGCTTGCCTTGCCTCCCCACTTATCTGAAGTTCATACGGTCTTCCATGTGTCCATGCTCCGGAGGTATCACCCCGACTTCTCGCACGTGGTAGATTTCAGCACTATTCAGCTGGATGAGAGATTGGGCTACGAGGAGGAGCCAGTTGCTATTATTTACAAACAGGATCACCAGTTGAGATCTAATAGAGTTTCTGCTGTTAAGGTCCAATGTTGGGGCCAGCCAGCCGAGGAGGAGACCTGGGAATCCGAGGAGGACATGCGGAGCAGATATCCACACTTATTCAGCACTCCAAGTACACTTCTATGTCCGTTCGAGGACGAACGTTTGTTTAAGAGGTGGAGATTGTGATGACCCAAATGGTCATGCCGTGTTAACCTAGCTAAATCTGCGTTCCGAGGCTTCGAAAGCCTCCGTAAATTCTACCTCGATATGCATGCGCAGCCCGGGCGTGTAGCCGGGAAACTCCTATGTAAAAACTTGATGAAAAAATTGGAATTCTAATAATTAATTGATTAAAGTTGACTTTGGTCAACATTTTTGGTAAACGTACCCGGACCCATGATTTGACGATCTCGGAGGGTCCGTAGGAAAATATGGGACTTGGGCGTAAGCCCGGAATCAAATTCCGAGGTCCCAAGACCGAGAAATGAATTTTTAAAGAAAATTGTTTCCTGAAAAATATAAAGGTTTTTGAAAAGGATAATTAATGCAAAAATGGGGTTATTGGGCCCGTATCATGGTTCCGGATCCCGGAACAAGTTAAATATGATTATTATGTGTTGCCTGTAAAGTTTGGTATCATTCCGGGTAGTGTAGGTCGGTTCGGTGCCTTGAAACCGAATTCTAAAACTCTAAGTTCAAAGTTCGATTCAATTTGGTTTTGGGGTTGAATCCGTAGTTCCGTTGTTGTTTTTCACGTTCCGTGAATTCGAGCGAGTCCATATCACGTATACAGACTTGCAGTGCTTTTGGACAGGGTCCCGGGGGGCTCGGGTGAGTTTCGGACCTCCCGGAGCTAAATTCAAAACACCAGAATTTTCTAAATCTGGTTTCCTTCTTCGCGTTCGCGAGAGGGTTGCCGCGTTCGCGAAGAAGGAATTGGGAAGGGTCTAAGGATGCTCTACGCATTCGCGTTCCCCCAACCGTGTTCGCGATGGGTTGGGACTCCTGGCCTTCGTGTTCGCCCTCCCCCTATCGCGTTCGCATAGGGTGGGCCGGTCCTGTTGCCGTTTGCCTTCGCGTTCGCACCCGTCCAGCCGCGTTCGCGAAGGTCTAGCCCAACTAACCTCCTCGTTCGCGGCCCCTCCCTCGCGTTCGCGTAGAAGCCCCATGTGGGCCTTGTCAATTAAGCCTTCGCGAACGCACTGCCCAGGGTTCGTTCGCATAGAGTAATACCTGGGCAGTGTATTTTCTTAAAAACGGGACTTAGGCTCATTTTCTCCATTTTTCTTCACTTGGGTCGATTTTGAGAGCTCTTCAAGAGGGATTTTCACCTAGCAACTGAGAGGTATGTAACTTTTATTGCAATTTAAGTTAAATACACGAACTTTTAGGTGGATTAACACCCTAATTAAGGAAAAATCATGGGTTAAAGCCAAGACCTAGGGTTGATGGATTTTTAGGAATTTCACTACTTTTCTACCATGAAATCATACAACGGTTATATATTAATGATCCTTAGGCTATGGGTGAATGATTTCTTCGAAAATTTCCGGAATCCGAGCATGTGGGCCCGGGGGGTATATTTTGGGATTTCTTCAAGAATGATGAATTAGCCTAATTAGTAATAGAATTCTATACTTTTGAGCGTATATTGATGCATTTAAATAACATTTGGATAGTTTCAAGTCCTTGGGCGATGAGTTTGGAGTGTCAGGCACTTTCTTGACCCGAGGAGTAGGCTCTACGCGAGGTGAGTCTCCTTTCCAACCTTGTAAGAGGGAATTGTCCCCATAGGTGATTGTGATTGATTGAATGATCTTATTTGCGGGGGGCTACGTACGCACCAAGTGACGAGAGTCCGTACGTAGCAACTATTATGCCATGTCGGGTAGCTTTAGGACTCACAAGCATGCTTATACGTGTCTTGCCTGTATCTTTGCATATACATTCAGTTTGGTTTATATCCCTGAAGTTGGTGTGGAAATGTTAGCAAGTATCCTGTAAACTAAATGTAAATCCTATGTTTCAATTTTGTACCCGGAATTTCTCTTAAGGTCTCTCCTCATAATTATGTGTATGTTACGAGCACCCGAGTCACAGGTATGATTCGTGAGCGGGGTAGCCTTGTATTATGTTAACCGCGTCACATGATCGATTCATGAGCGGAGTAATAGATGCATATATGGTTCGAGCCGTCGACCCTCGACAGTGCACATTTAATATATTGCGACGCTTCGGCCATACGCTTCGGCATATTACATGCTATTTATTTGTCTGAGAGCTTTTATCATAAGTTATCCTTATTCAAATTGTTTAGCCTGGAAGGAAACTTGAGAATTTTTTTTTGCTATTGTTGTCGGGTATTGAAAGGGGGATTTTACTTGCATACTTGACTGTTCTACGTCTACCTGCTTTCCATATTTATTGTTCCTGTTTAATTTTGTTGCAACATATTAGTATTGTTGACCTAGTGAGTAATACGTCTACTTCTCGTCACTACTTCTTCGAGTTTAGACGGGATACTCACTGGGTACATATTTAAATATATGTACTCATGCTACTCTTCTGTACTTAATTGTACAGGTTCTGAGGCGGCTGCATCCGGTCACTATTCCGGTGGTCATCGTTGAGAGTTTCCCATTTAGCTGATTACACGGTGAGCTGCTTTCCTTGGCGATCTCGGGAGCGCTGTGGAGTCCCCTGCTCACATTCTAGATGTTATTGTCTATTACCCTTCAGACAGTATCGTATTAACTAGTAGTATTTTGTTATTCTCTCAGTCGCATGTTGACGTATGACACTAGGTTCTGGCACATTTAGCGATTTTTGTCCGATATTTTGAAAAGCTCTATGTGCTGGCACTACCTTTTGAGTTACATACTCTCATGTGTTTTCACCTAAAAGTTGTTTGAATGAATTTTTTACTTTAAGAACCCGAAAAAGATTTCAATCACTTAAACATGTAAGTAACCCCCACTAGTAGATAGGTGTTGGCTTGACTGACCCCGGTGTTGGGCGTCATCACGACCTGAGCGGAATTTGGGTCGTGACAGATTCATATCATTTTACACTAAACTTCATGGACATTTTATTGAAACCCTTGGAAATACATTTTTCAAAGGATTTTCACCGAAATCGGCTTTTTAAGTGTGATGATTTAATGTATACACTATTGAAAAGAAAGATTGTGCTTATTGTGAATTGATGACTTGATTTTATGTGTTTCTTACTGCTCAGACCTTATTTACTTTCATTACTACTGAGTTGGCGTACTCATATTACTCCCTGCACCTTGTGTGCAGATTCAGGTGATAGGGCAGATTGAGCTATTTACCTGCCTCAGGGATTTCTCGGAGATTTGTGAGGTAGTTGCACGCGTCCACAACCTTGCTTTCTCCTTCTTACTTTAATAGAGTTTATTTTATCTGTTTTAAAAATGATTAAACGGAACCTTTATGGATTATCAGTTTAGTAATGATATAAATGAAAGATTCTTTACATTTTGAGTGTCAATTTGGTTGGCCTAGTTCCACGATAGGCGCCATCACGACTAGTTTAGATCTGGGATCGTGAAAAAACCAGCGACCCATAACTAATACCCGATCGCGACCCATTCCTAAACGACCCACCCCATCTAACTTTAAATCCCAGTCGTTGATCTCTCGAGATCCACGACTGATAACATGCTAAATTCACGTAGTTTAGCGTATGTTTATGCTCTAACTTTATGATGCTTCACTGTCTTAAGATTAATAAATGATGATAAATTGGCTCTAATCGTGATTCTTGTGCTTCACAAGAGCTAAATGCACTATTTAGGATTTAGGATGGTGATTTGAGCTAAATTGAAGAAGAAAGGCCCCGTGGGATATTTTATGGATGACTTGAAGGCTGGAAGTGCTTGGGGAAGAATAAAAGCCCATTAGAGTGGGCATTAGCGCGAGACTAACATGCCCGCGCTAGTCCAGTGAATTTCTGGGCAGTGTTAAACTCAATTAGAGTGGGCATTAGCGCGAGACTAGCGCGCCCGCGCTAGTCCAGATGAGAAAAATAAATCTGAAGTGTACTTTTGGAAGTTCGGGACCAATCCACTTAACCTATATAAGGTTCAACTCGCCCAAAGGAGTTTATCAAGGTTTTAGAAACTAAGTCAAGGAGAGCAAAGGCAAGAGGCAAGGAGGGCAATTGGGCATCAATTCTCATCTCCCTTCCTTGTGATTTTACCATTGATTATGATTTATTTTGTTGTTTGCAATACAATTATGAGTAGCTAACTTCTTTAATATAACGTTTTGGTGGAACCCGCCCGTTGAGGATGAACTTATTGTGATATTAATATAGTTTTTCTTGGTTTTCAATTTCTATTTGTTCAACTACGTTCTTGTTGTAGTTGATTGAAGGGCCCTCAATTAGTTGTTCCTATTTTGTATGTATCTACTTGAGAGAGAGTGCATATTTAGGTAATTATTGAACAACATCACTCTCGGAGTATAGGAGAGATCCATAACCGAGGGTTTAAAGGTTGGATTAGAGATAGCGATACCTTGGGTGCAATCTAAAGTGAACCGTAATGCAATCTAGCTAGCGTAAGTTGAGAAAGTGCGTCTAGTAAATTATCATAATTACCTGAGAGAGATTTATGATAGCTGGAGTATTCATGATTGATAGAAATAACTAAGCCAAAACTATAAGAACTATACAAGAAGTGATTCCATCAACGGGGGAAACCATAACCTTGGACCTTTATCGCATTTGCTTACACCTTAGTAGTAGTTAATCTTTAATTTATTATTGAGAATCTAGTACTCTAACAACAACAATTGATAGGTTAATTCCCTATGGGATTCGACTCTGGGCTAAATACTCAGATTATATTTGCAACGCGCGCTTAGTCTTTTTATAAGACATAGTTGAGCGTGATCAAATTTTGGCTCTGTTGCCGGGGAATTAACGGTATTATCAATTGTAGTTGGAGGAAAATACAAAATTCTTAAGTGTAGTCAATTTTCTTTGATTTCTTTCATATATTGAAACCCTAACGTTTGCTGAATCGGTTATACAGGTGCATGCCTAGAAACTCATCGAGAATTGGTGAAGTATTTGAAGCCTTACCAGACCCCAAAAACGTTTTCAAGACCTTGAACAGGGTCAACCGGAAAAGCAAGCAACAACCACTCATTGAATACATTGAAACAGACATGGCAGACCTGAATGACAGGAACAACAATAATAATGGGTAAGATGTGGTTGACCCAGCCGGACACATTGCGGCGCCCGGGGTGCCCATTGCACCTGAGGCGCCTTTATATGACTGGGCACAACCCACAGCGGAGAATTTGGCCACCGCGATCATGGTCCCACAGATGGAAGTTGAGTCATTCCAAATCATAAATAATATGATGCACTTGTTGCAGAATAAGGGGTTGTTTTCGGGGTCATACATTGAGGATCCCCAGCAACATTTGAAGACCTTTTTGTCGATATGCAAGTCTCAGAGGCATCCAAACGTCACTCCGGAGGCAATAAGACTGTTGTTCTTTTCGTTCTCAGTGGCAGGAGTAGCCCAGACTTGGCTCAACTCGCTCCTTATCAATTCTATTACTACATGGGAGGAGTTGGTCAAGCAATTCTTCAATAAATTCAATCCACCGGACAAGACAGCGCAACAAATTGATGAGATCTTGAGCTTCAGGCAGAAGCCTATGGAGACACTGCATGAGACATGGGAATGGTTTAAAGGGATGCTGGTAGTCTGTCCTCGCCATGTCATTCCAGAACAGATGTTAGGGCAACGATTTTATATGGGTCTGGCTGATGGTGTGAAAGCTAATGTTGATGCTTCAGCTGGTGGCGCATTCCTGAGTAAGACGTGGAGAGAAAGTCAGGCTTTACTTGATAAAATGGCACAAAATTCAGGGTGGATGACCAAGGGTGAACCTATTACCCCAATCGTTCACTCAGTGCCATTAGATTCGTCCAACTCTATTGCTGAAAATATGGTAACTTTGATGACACAGATGAGCTTACTTACGAAGAAAGTAGAGGAGTCAGGGCAGAAGCAGCAAGTTCATATTGTGAATACTACCAATGGGGCTTATGCACATCTTGCATTAGTCAACCAATTGGTAATTAGTGGAATGAAAACTGTGATCATCTTCACTACCCGAAGAATATGAATTATGTGTCAAACTATGGAGGCCAGAGACAGGGTGGACAGAATTGGGGTCAGCAAGCTCAGTCGTACAGACCACCTCATCAGCAGCATAATAGTGGAAACATGGGTGCCATGAGACCTCATGGTAATGTGGCGCCTTACCAAAGGCCACAAGGGTTTAATAATCAAAATCAGCAGCAGGCATACCACCCCCCTCAGCAACAACATAGGGGGAGACAAGAAGATGGTTTTCTAGGCTTGAAGCGATGATGCAACAGGTGATTGGGTCAACTGCCAAAATCAGTGAGAGAGTAGATGCACATGATTCAGCTATTAAAAATATTGAAGTGCAGATGGGCTAGATATCAATGTCTTTGAACAATCATCCTCTTGGGACTTTTCCTGCAGACACTCAGGTGAATCCTAAGGACCAGGGCCCGAAGCAGCTGATGGCAGTGAGTCTCCGCAATGGTAGGGACTTAGACTTGAAACAGGAGATAGCTCGTGAAAGCAGGCAGGCAGAGACACTAGTACTAGTGCCGATTGAACTTGATGATTCAACAAACTTGACCAAGGTAACAGTGCAAACTACTGAAAGAGAACCCAATGTGCAGAGTGAGGTTGACAAAGAAGAAGAGATAGCCCAGGAGCCGGTAGTTGAGGTGGTAACAGAGAAAGAAAAGTCCCAAATCGCTGGGAAAAAGAGACCACCATCCCATTCCCTCAGAGGCTGTCCAAATACCAAAAGGATGAGCAGTACAAAAAGTTCTTGGATATGCTGAAACAGATACATGTAAACATTCCTCTAATTGATGCTCTAAAGGAGATGCCTGGCTATGCGAAGATGATGAAGGACTTGATGTCCCAAAAATTCGATTTCCAAGACTTGGAAACTGTGACCCTTACTCAGTCTTGCAGTGTTGTAGTGACACGGCCAATTGCAGAGAATCTGTCTGATCCAGGGAGCTTTACAATTCCCTGCACCATTGGCAATTTTGCTTTTGCCAAAGCACTTTGCGATTTGGGGGCCAGTATTAATCTCATGACCCTTTCCATTTACAAGATACTGGGGATTGGTAGAGCCAGACCAACTTTTATGTTACTGCAGTTGGCTGACATGACGGTAATAGACCGTCAGGCATTCTGGATGATGTTTTGGTGCAAGTGGGGAAGTTTGTATTCCCTGCTAATTTTGTGATACTGGATTGTCGAGTAGATGAGGAGATTCCCATAATCTTGGGAAGGCCATTCTTGGCCACAGGCAGAGCCCTCATTGATTTTGAAACTGGGGAGCTCAAGATGAGGCTTAACGATGAAGAAATCACATTCAATGTGCAGAAATCCATGAGGCGACCGAGTGAATTCGTCAATTGTTCTCTCATTGATGTTGTGGGTGTGATAGTGGAGGAAGATGATGCGTCCTTAACTATTGAGGACCCCCTTGCTGCATGTTTGATGAATTTGGAGGAGGTAAATATGGAAGAATTGGCAGAATGGGTGTTAGCACTTGAAGGTAAAGGGTTCTGGCCGAAGGCTCTCGAGTTTGAGCCATTACACTTAGAGAAAAGAGAGAGCCCTCAATCCAAACCATCTGTGGAAGAACCACCCAAACTGGAGTTGAAACCACTGCCAGCCCATCTCAGGTACGCGTTTCTTGGACCTAACTCTACTTTACCTGTTATTATCTCATCAAGTCTGTTAGATGTGCGGGAAAATCAGTTGTTACAGGTACTCACTGAGTGCAAGAATGCCATTGGATGGACCATGGCAGACATCAAAGGGATAAGCCCGGCATATTGTATGCACAAGGTTCTCCTGGAAGATGGATGCAAACCTTCTAGGGAACCAAAGGCGGCTAAATCCAAACATGAGGGAAGTGGTGAAGAAAGAAATTATCAAGTGGTTAGATGCAGGAATTATTTTCCCCATCTCTGACAGCAACTGGGTCAGCCTAGTGCAATGTGTTTCGAAAAATAGTGGCATGACGGTTGTGAAGAATGACAATAACGAGCTGATATCGACAAGAACCGTCACTGGCTGGAGAATTTGCATGGATTACAGAAAGCTGAATCTTGCAACCCGGAAAGATCACTTCCCACTTCCCTTCATTGATCAAATGCTTTATAGGCTGGCAGGGAGGTCTCACTTTTGTTTCCTGGATGGGTACTCGGGGTACAACCAAATTTCAATCGCCCCAGAAGACAGGGAAAAGACCCCCTTCACATGTCCTTATGGGATATTTGCCTTCAAAAGGATGCCATTCGGCCTCTACAATTCACCTGCCACATTCCAAAGGTGCATAATGGCCATATTCACAGACATGGTTGAAGATATCATGGAGGTATTCATGGATGATTTCTCAGTGGTGGGAGTTCATTTGATGAGTGCCTAGCAAATCTAACATGTGTGCTAAAAAGGTGCATTGAGACGAATCAGGTGCTTAACTGGGAGAAGTGCCATTTCATGGTGTAAGAAGGGATCGTCTTGGGGCACTTGGTGTCGAGCAAATGAATTGAGGTGGACCGCGCTAAAGTATATGTGATTGAAAAGCTTCCACCACCCACATCGGTCAAAGCTATACGTCGCTTCCTTGGGCATGTCGGGTTCTACCGGCGATTCATCAAGATTTCTCCAAGATAGCCAACCCTCTCTATAAGTTTCTTGAAAAAGATAACACCTTTGTGTTTACTAATGATTGCAGGGTGGCTTTTGAGGAGCTAAAAAAGCGGCTAGTCACGGCCCCGATAATTGTTGCCCCCGACTGGGAGAAACCGTTTGAACTCATGTGCGATGCCAGTGACTATGCAGTGGGAGCCGTTTTAGGTCAGCGCAAAGATAAGATAATGCACTCAATCTACTACGCAAGTAGGACATTGAGTGGAGCTCAGCTTAACTACACGGTGACTGAAAAGGAGATGTTGGCGGTAGTGTTCGCCTTTGACAAGTTCAGATCATACTTGATCGGGTCGAAGGTGATTGTGTACATTGATTATGCAGCCATCAGATACTTGATTGAGAAGAAAGAATCCAAGCTGCACCTAATTCGTTGGGTGTTGCTGCTGCAAGATCTTGATTTAGAGATTCGGGACTGCAAGGGCACGGAGAACCAAGTTGTTGACCACCTGTCATGACTTGAAGGTGTTGAGAATGCAGTAGAAGCAGGGGATATTTTGGAAACCTTTCTAGACGAGCAGCTACTCGCCGCGAGCATGGAGGATGTGCCATGGTATGCAGATATTGCAAACAACCTGGCAAGTGGTATTGAACCCTATGAACTCTCATATGTCCAAAAGAAAAGATTTTATCGTGATTGACGCAATTACTATTGGGATGAACCTCACTTGTTTAGAATTTGTATTGATAACATGATCCGGAGGTGTGTCCCCGAGATAGAGCAATTTTCTGTTTTGCAGGCTTGTCACGCATCAGCGTATGGAGGATATTTTGGAGGAGTTCGAACAGCAGCTAAGGTGTTAGAGGCCGGTTTCTACTGACCGACGGTGTTCAAAGATGCTCACCAATGGGTGAAGGGCTGTAATGACTGTCAAAGGACGAGGAACATATCTCGTTGTCATGAAATGCCCATGAACCCAATACAAGAAGTGGAGGTGTTTGATGTGTGGGGGATTGACTTCATGGGTCCCTTTGTCAGCTCCTGTGGCAATAAGTACATACTTGTTGCTATAGACTACATGTCCAAATGGGTGGAAGCTGCAGCATTCCCTACCAATGATGCAAGAGTGGTGGTGGGGTTCTTGAAGAAAAACATATTCACCTGTTTTGGAATCCCAAGGGCCATTATTAGTGACAGAGGCACTCACTTCTGCAATCGTGTATTTGAAAAGCTACTAGCCAAGTATGATGTGCGCCACAAGGTGGAAACCCCTTATCACCCTCAGAAGAGTGGGCAAGTTGAGGTATCGAACCGTGAAATCAAGAGTGTGCTGACAAAAACAGTAAACGCCACAAGAACTGATTGGGCGAAGAAGCTTGATGACGCACTCTGGGCCTATAGAACTGCATTTAAAACACCAATTGGTATATCTTCGTACAAATTGGTGTTTGGAAAGTCCTGTCACCTGCCTGTAGAGCTGGAACATCGATCTTGGTGGGCACTGAAACAGTTGAACATGGATCTTGATGTTGTGGGTGAAAGTCG
Source organism: Nicotiana undulata (assembly GCA_005239495.1). Taxonomy (NCBI): domain Eukaryota; kingdom Viridiplantae; phylum Streptophyta; class Magnoliopsida; order Solanales; family Solanaceae; genus Nicotiana; species Nicotiana undulata. Next base: position 78,571 of record ML261581.1, on the reverse strand, counting down.
AGTCACGGAGCTGCATGAGTTGGAAGAATTCAGGTATCAAGCATTTGAAAGCACAAGGCTATATAAAGAGAGGATGAAGAGTTTACACGACAAAAAAATGTGGACCGCACTTTCAAGACTGGAGATAAAGTATTGCTCTATAATTCAAGACTGAGATTATTTCCGGGTAAGCTCAAGTTCCGATGGTCTGGACCATTCAGAGTGGTCGAAGTGTTTCCCTCTGGTGCTGTGGAGATTTCTACTGAAGATGCGTCCAGTGCCTTCAAGGTTAATGGACAGAGATTAAAATTGTATGTGGGGATGAATGAAACCAACGAGTTGTCTGTAGTGCATCTTTTTGAACCTCAGAGGTTGAGCGAGCCTTAAATGCGCTCATTTTGCGTCGTGTCGCGACGTTAAATCATGCGCTTCATGGGAGGCAACCCATTGACTTGTAGTAATTGTCGTGCCATGAAATTAACTAAGGTGCTGGTTGGGAGGCAACCAATACATATAGTGTTTATAGTGTAAGTACTAACATATGCAGGTGTGCGAGAAAAGGGGCGAACACAAGACCCCAAGAAAGAACAAATAAAAGAATAAATTTTGTTGACGCCTAGATTAGTGCGCCCACGCTAAGCTAGCACTAAGGTTGCGCTAGTAGGGTTTCACACTGCCTCTCGACCCCTGTACTAGAGCGCCCGCGCTACACTAGCGCTAAGGTCGCGCTAGTCCGTCTCGACACAGGTAAGTTTTTCGGGTACTTTTTTTTATTTTTTTATTTTCTTTTTGTAATCTTCCCAACCACCGAATTAAATTTCCCCCCCCCCCCCCACACCCCTTTTTTTTTACCAATCTAAATGTTGAAAAAGAAAA
>ML261581.1:60850-77364 GCA_005239495.1 Nicotiana undulata | reverse complement strand
TTTTTTTTTTTTTTTTCCTTTTGTACAAATATTGTAGCTTCTTCTTATTTGGTAGAAATACTTGGTAGTAGTTGATTTGTGCTGGCAACTGATGATATGTAGAGTATGGGTTGTTGTGTTTATGTTTGGGTTATTGTGGTGGTGCTTCATATCCAATATTGAGTACTTTGGGGTTTTAAGTAGTTAATGCCCACCACATGTTTGTAGAAATGCCCCATTGGAGGGAGTTAATGTGACCAATTGTGTGGTGAAGTCTAAGTAACCACAGTTGGTTCACCACGCTGTACTGAGCTAATATTGTGCTTATTGTAGGTAAAATGCCTCCACGCAAGCGTCAAGCCACCGGATCCTCCTCGAGCCAACCAGCACGTGCCCCCACCGGAAGGCCACGAAAATCAGTTGACTCTAGGCCTTTCAATAGCCACAAGTTTGTCTCAGCAAAGGCTCAGGAAATGTTCACTGAAAAAGAAGATAAGTCAGTTGTACTTGAGCAGGCCATGGATTCTAACGCCATCAGGATGAACTGTCCTAGAATGTAGAGGTGTTAATGCAGCGTCGCCTGGATGTTTTCTTTGAGGAGCCCGATGAGGCCAATGCCATGATTGTTCGAGAATTTTATGCCAACGCACCGGAGAACAAAAACTATGTGGTAATAGCGCGAAGGAGGCATGTCAATGCCTCAGTGGAGAACATTCGGACAATGTATAGGCTACCTCCACTACCGGATGGGTATGTGGATGCCTACCAGGACAATGGCAAAAATTGGTATACCTGGGATAGGTTCACCCCGACCATCTGTCAACTGGGAGTTGCGTTGAAGTGGTACAAATATGGGAACAAATTCCACTCCTCGGCCCTAAATTTTGAGGCCAAATGTTGGTTGTACCTAATCAACAGCAGACTCTTGCCATCCAAAAACACCTCAGAGGTGAACATTCCTCGAAGGTGTTTGATTTGGTGCTTCATGACAAATGCACCATTCGATATGGCCCAGGTCATTCACGAGGAGATGTTTATCCGCAGCAAGGTCCAAAGGTATGGGTTCTTCTACCCATCTCTCGTTACTCGATTCTGCGATGTGGCTGGGGTGCCAGGCGACTTTGATGTAGATGGTTGGGTGCCAACAGTGCATCCCTTCAAAGATGAAAGAGTTACTACGGGAAAGGAAGCAATGGTGGCGAATGAGGAATTGGAAGGGAATGACTCTAAATAAGATGAGTCGGAGGGGGAGCCTAAACATGGAGAGGAGGAAACTGAGCACATGGAGGTGGAGCAACCCGTTCAGGCGCAGGCTGCGAATGTTGGTGGCCCGTCTAGGGCCAGTCGGGGACAGCGTTTGGATCACCTGGAGCACGACGTGGCCGGGTTAAGGACCTCAATGACTGAATTGGGGGACCAGAGTTGATGAAATGGCTACCCATCTGAAAAAATCAGAAAAGAAGATTATGGGTTGGCTACGCGTTGTGGGTCGTGCTTGCAACGTGGACCCAGGAACTGTCTCCGACCAAGATTGAGCTGTCAGGAAAGTACCCTTACCTTACTTTGTATTTTTATTGGCCATGAGGACATGTCCTCATTATAAGTGTGGGGTGCGGGAAGGATTCCCTGTTTGTTGTATGTTGTACACTTGTTATTTGTTTGCTTTAATTTTCGTTTAACTTGGTAGAGTTGTAGTTGCTTTTCATGTTTTCTTTTTGTTAGTTTTGTTTAAGGTTTTTGTTTTTTTGGTTGTACTGTACATAGTGTATAATCAATTAAGTCGTCTTGGCCCGACGACGGATCCCTTCGACGGGGTTCTTGAGGGTCAAAGTCTATCACAAAAAAGAAATGTAGTGGACTCTTCCTGATGACGGACTACTTAGGCAGTTGTCTTGAGGGAAGTTAGTCCAAAGAAAACACCAAAAAGAATTTTTTTTATTTTCTTTTTAGGTAGTGTAGCAACTCCCCCTTAGTTTTTCTTTTGACCACGGTTCTTTTCCAAGGGTTTAACTTGAACCGGTATAGTTAGTTTTCTTTTTATTGATGTTTAGTTGTTACGTTTCCTTTGGGCAAAGAGATGCATCCCTTAGTGTGTTACACCCGAACACCAAAGAACCTAGAGTGTGACGCTTAGGCTTCATTGGTTGACTCTTGTAGAATGCCTTAATTTTGCATATTGTAACGGACTTGAATGCTCTATGGAGTGTCTTGATGAACCAATTTGGAGTGAATTATGTGTCATGTGTGTGTAAGGTATTTTGCATTGTACTCTATGTCCACATTTGATACCTAGAACTTGCCCCGTGTGTGTGCTAAGATAAATAGTAGTTTGTTCAGTCTTAGAAGTGATATACGCATTTCTTTGTTAAGCCAGACATAAATATGTACCCACCTGATTGCAATTTACCATAGTTAACCCCTTTGAGCTTATAAGCCTATTTTGTTGGAAACCACATTACAAATCGTACTCAATTGTTTGAATAGCCTGACTGTTTGAACCATGTACCTCCTATAAGCACTTTAATTGTAGAGAACATGTAAAAGTCTAAGTGTGGGGTGGTGGTCTGGTTTTTGAGTGGAATCAACGAAACAGGAAGAATGGTGCGAAGCATAAAGAATGAACACCACTGGAAAAAAAATAGGAAAAAAGAAGGACAATGAATAAATATAGTCCTTGATAGGTGGTGAGTTGAAGAAAAAAAATGTGCCTAACGAAATTTTGGGGGTAAACCAAAGAGAGTGATGGAAATTCTGGCCAAACAAAAGAATGGGATGAAAGCTACAGTAGTTGTATTAAAAGTGCTTAGGGAGGTTATTCACTATATCTAAAGATATCATACCCGTCCCTTAGCCTACACTACAACCAAATGAAGACTTAATTGATCTTAGACTGAATGAACTCGATTAGTAAAGTATTACACTATGGGCAAGCCTATGGTGTATCTTTGTGGCATATGAATGTTCCTTCCGGGAGTGAGTAAATTCTTTCTACTTTAAGTTCCTACTTGTTCTTAATATTACTCTTGTGGAACTACTCTCGATTGTGTGATGTGAGGGCATGTTATTCATGACGAAAAGGTAAGTCATGACCTCTGTGCATAGTACTTTGAGGAAGTAAGAGTATGGCATGGCATGTGAGAGTCGCCACTTGAGGCATAGATGTTACACGACTAGGTACAATACTTGTAAAATGTTCATGGTGTGATACCGTAGGGAATTTCTTGATGAAAGAAACCTTGCAGGATATAGTGCATTGCTCGAGGACTAGTAATGATTTAAGTGTGGAGTGTTGATAACAGGCTAAATTCACGTAGTTTAGCGTATGATTATGCTCTAACTTAATGATGCTTCACGGTCTTAAGATTATTAAATGATGATAAATTGTCTCTAATCATGATTTTTGTGTTTCACTTGAGCTAAATGCACTATTGAGAATTTAGGATGGTGATTTGAGCGAAATTGAAGAAGAAAGGCCCCGTGGGATATTTGATGGATGACTTGAAGGCTGGAAGCACTTGGGGCAGAATAAAAGTTCGCGTATTAGCACGAGACTAGCGCGCCCGCGCTAGTCCAGTGAATTTCCGGGCAGTGTTAAACTCAATTAGCGCGGGCATTAGCGCGAGACTAGCGCGCCCGCGCTAGTCCAGACGAGAAAAATAAATTTGAAGGGTACTTTTGGAAGTTCGGGACCAATCCACTTAACCTATATAAGGTTCAACTCGCCCAAAGGAGTAGATTATCAAGGTTTTAGAGACTAAGTCAAGTAGAGCAAAGGCAAGAGGCAAAGAGGGAAATTGGGCATCAATTCTCATCTCCCTTCCTTGTGATTTTACCATTGATTATGATTTCTTTTGTTGTTTGCAATACAATTATGAGTAGCTAACTTCTTTAATCTAAGGTTTTGGTGGAACCCATTGAGGATGAACTTATTGTGATATTAATATAGTTTTGTTTGATTTTCAATTTCTATTTGTTCAACTACGTTCTTGTTGTAGTTGATTGAAGGGCCCTCAATTAGTTGTTCCTATTTAGTATGTATCTACTTGAGAGAGAGTGCATATTTAGGTAATTATTGAACAACATCACTCCCGGAGTATAGAAGAGATCCATAATCGAGGGTTTAAAGGTTGGATTAGAGATAACGATACCTTGGGTGCAATCTAAAGTGAACCGTAATGCAATCTAGCTAGCGTAACTTGAGAAAGTGCATCTAGTAAATTATCATAATTACTTGAGAGAGATTTATGATAGATGGAGTGTTAATGATTGATATAAATAACTAAGCCAAAACTATAAGAACTATACAAGAAGTGATTCCATCAACGGGGAAAACCATAACCTTAGACCTTTATCGCATTTGCTTACACCTCAGTAGTAGTTAATCTTTAGTTTATTATTTTTGTTCAATTGTAGTAGTAAAAACACTGGAAAGTAATATTCATAACTTTTGAGAAAGTTGATTATTTAGAATCTAGTACTCTAACAACAACAATTGATAGGTTAATTCCTTGTGGGATTCGACTCTGGGCTAAATACTCAGATTATATTTGCAACGCCCGCTTAGTATTTTTATAATACATAGTTGAGCGTGATCAAAGGACCACATCCTTTACCTCCTTTTTTTAATTAACATATCCCTAACCCTAACTCTCATTTACCCACATCCGCCGCCCCTGCATTCTCTCATCTTCTTCCTCCTCTCTTCTCAAGACCCTAAGTCGTCGTCACCCAATATCACTCCCTAATATCGTGTATGATGAGATTCCCCCCTCATTTTCTTACCATATTAGTCACACCTCCCTACTATCTACCCGTTAATGGTATTACATAATGGCTTGCCTAAAATGGCAAGTAGATCTTGTAAGAATCGAACCAAAATTGGTTCAAATCCTTAGCTTGCTGTTATTTCCGTTTGTGTTCGTCATTTTGACCTTTGTAAGTACGAATATTTTCGTATCTCTCACTGATTCGTACTTACCCTAAGGTTAGGTTTTTCAGATCCTTTTTTATTCGAACCAAAATTGGTTCAAACTTTAATTTTAAGTGTTATTTCATCTATATTCACTTATTACGCCTGAATCTGCCTATTTCTGTTAATTCCTTTTACTTACCCAAATTAGGGTTTTGGATCTTTAATTGAACCAAATTTGGTTCGATTTTGGGTTTATTTTTGAATAATCTCTTGTCTATGTTCATTTGTATGTATTATGTGATTTATTGCCTTATTTTTCTTCCGATTTTGTGAGGCTTACCTAAAACTAGGGTTTGAAACCTTTCTTTGTCTTTACTGATTTTCTGATTGATACCATTTCCTTTCTCGTATGGGACTAATATTTTCCTTTTTTCCTTTATCCTTTACCTTGTTTTTCCTAGAAACTGATTGTTAATTGATTTTATATGATATTTTCCTTATTCTAAGTGTTACTCGCCTGATTACACATCATTATTCCCCGTTAATTTACAGAACTCTGCATTATTTGCCCTAAAACTAGACTTCAATTGATTCTGTGATTAATTTCTTTCCTTGATTATGTGTGTTTCAATTCATTTCTTATTTGTTCGCCTTATTGAATACTTTTTAAACCTTCTCCCCTTTCCCCTTTAGACAGACTCAAACTCTCAATACTCTCATTGAAAACTTAGATTCTTTTACTCTAGTTCTCTTTGCTCATTTGTTTCTAGTCTTGGCCGGCTGAAAGCCCAGGCCAATTGATTCTGCACTTAATTAATGTAGTGTATTTTCTTGCTTTCCTGCCTAACTGGTAAGTCATTATCCCCTTGCCATTTTATTTTTTCTATGTCTCTAAACCTGTGTTGTTCGACCAACATGTTTGAACTTTATTTTGAGCATGATTCTGCCTTTATGCTTCTGTGATTCTCTTTTAGTCCCATAGTTGATACTGTTAGTCTGAGATTGGTTGTTTTGAATAATATGAATCCTCTTAAGAAAATATGCATAACTTGTCTCCTATGTGTTGTTCTGAACTTGTTCTGAATTTGGGTATCTTCGGGATAATGTTAGAAGGTTAAGTAGTCAATTAGTCTTAAACCTTTGGGACTTTTATTGTTACTAGGCTTCTTGTTCTATCGTTTATATGCTTTGGTAACTTGCTTTCTAACATGTCTTGGATTCATGTAGGTTCTGACTGTTTGGTTTTCTATGGTTTAGTAAGGTTGTCCTAAATGCTAGCATGAACACCTAGCTTAACTAGACTTTTCCAGATTTCAACTTACTTGAACTGTGTGTTTGAGCATGAACCTTGCTTTTTTTTTCATAATGAAATTATGCCTACATGTTCTATGTTCTGAAACTCTGTTATGGTGACCTTCTTCTGAGAAATCAAAACTGTTTTAAATTTGTCCCTACCTCTTTTTATATGTTGTTACTCCTTTTTTTTTTTAAACTCACTCTTAGTCCTTTAGGTTCTATCCTCAACCACCCCAGTGTGAGCACTCCTTTGGGTCCATGTGAGACTCATGTGAACTCTAACACACTGGGAACTGGTTCCTAATCTCTTTTGAATCATTTCTGAGTATGTAGTTCTGGTGTGAGCATTGCTTTGGTTCCCTGAGGCCCTTGGGAACTTTGAAACATTGGAAACCTGGTTCTATATGTGCTATGGGTGAATCACTCACTATTGGCTATGTTGTACCTGTGAGATAAGCCTCGAAGTTGATTTCTTTGAAGGCCTGGTTCCCCAGGTTTATTTGGGCCTAATAAAAGGCTCCCTATAGTGTATCTTATTACTATTATGTAATTCATTCATTATTCTGGTCCGTAATAATTGTGCAACAAACAGATTCTGGGGTGTTTAGTAAAAAACTGGGAAGGGTCCTTTATTTTCTTGATTATTCGGGTAGAAATCCTGTCTATAGGATCTCATTTATGCTGTTAAATTCTTCTCACTTTGTCAAACTGTATAAGTTCTACGTTGTGTTTAGAAATCTTGCCAATAAGATTTTCATTAGCGATGTTGATTCTACTTATTTTGTTAAAATCGTGCAAGTGCTATATTGTGTGCGCATATTAGAAATCCTTCATATAGGATTAATATTACAACTTTGTTAGAAATCCTGCCTATAGGATGCATTAATTTGTCCAATATATATGTGTTAGAAATCATGCCTATATGACCCCCAATATTTGATTCAATTGTTTTTCAGGCAATATGTACAATTTCTTCCCATGTACTGCTTAATAGATATCATGCTTATAGGGTTAAATCAATTCAGTAATAGATATCATGCCTATAGAATTAAAATAAGTTTCAAACCTACAGATCATGCCTATAGGACTTAAGTCAGTTCAGTAATTAGAAAGCATGTTTATAGGATTAAAGGGAAATACAAGGATATGAAACATGTCTATAAAGCTGAAATCAGTTTGCACTTAGAAATCATGCCTATTGGATAACAATCATCACGCTCGTAGAAGTCATGCCTAGAGGTGTGAATTCGAATCAGTTTATCGATAAATCGAATCGATTATTTGTTATCGGTTTATCGATATCAGTTTATCGATTTATCGATTTCGATTTCGAAATTTTCCTTATCGAGTTATCGATTTCGATTTTGTCCTCTTCGGTTATCGGTTTATCGATAAACCGATAAGATATACAAAAAAGACAAAGATACCCTTATTCTATAATACCCTTTCCACCTCTCAAACAATATTCTTATCTCATCTTCAAATCCTTTTCCCCATTTTCAAAAAACCCAAACCCACCACAAAAACTCTTTAGCCAAACACCGAAAAAGTACACTCACAATGGCCCAAAAAAAATACTGCCCCTCACACCCAAGATAAACACCAAACAGAAGAGGGAAAAGAAAAGCAACAACAGTAGCAGGTAAAAGAACAAAATCACTCTGCAGCCATGGAAGAGGCATCTGAGAAACTTGAAAGCCTAAAGAGTCTCAACAGCATGCTTCTCAAGGAGACCATTGAGAAACCGCAACAGGTAGGGCTGTTCATTTGGATCGGATATCCGAAATCCGAACCGATCCATTTAGTTTCGGATTTCGGATTTCGGATTGGACCGGATTTCGGATTGTGTTTATAAAATTTTCGGATTTCGGATCGGATTCGGATTGGTATATTTTAATCCGATCCGATCCGAAATCCGAAATTATTAGGCAATGTATAAATACTACACTTTAATTTCGGATAGTCAATACTTTCTTTACATCTTCCTCCAAGTTATTACCTTTACAATTGCTAGAGTTAGCTATATTGGCACCATAGTACTCTCATAATTGTATAAACATGAATTTTTCTTAATGCATTGCCTCTTTTACAAAGAAAATATACATATTAGTTTGCAACATTGAGGCATTTACGATCCGAAATCCGATCCGATCCAAACTTTAAAATCCGAATCCGATCCGATATAATTCGGATCGGATTCGGATTGCATTTTCTAGAATCCGAAATCCGAAATCCGAAATCCGAATCCAAAATGTGCTAAATCCGATCCAATCCGATCCGTGCACAGCCCTAGCAACAGGTGGACTCACTTGTGCAAGCAAAAAGCTCCTTGGAATCAGAACTCAAAAGGTCTAACTCGGAGAAGGACGGGTTGAAGGCCCAGTGGACTTGGCTGAATGAAGATGTTGTTCAGTTGGAGATTGAGAAGAATCTGGTGTCCGTGTTTGTCGTTGTGCAGGTTGGTTACCATGCTGAGGTGGCTGAGAAGAAAAGGGATGGGTTTCGCAAACAGAATGATGCGGTTGAGAAGAAACTGGAGAGTTTAGAGAGAGAAATGAGTGATCTTATGAAGGAGAAGGTTGAGATTGAGAAGGCGGGGATTGAAAAAGAGAGTGAGATTGAAAGCCTTAAGAAGAAACTTTCTGTGGAATCCCGCAAATTTTCTTATTGGTGTAATCGATAAACCCCAAAAATCGATAAATCGAAATCGAAAAAATCAAAACCTTATTGAAACGATAACGATAAGCATATGTACAAATCGATAATCGATAAGGGTCAAAATCGAATCGATAAATCGAATGCACACCCCTAGTCATGCCTACAGAATTCTACCAATTGGTTCTACATACAATCGTCACTGTCAATCACTTAGACAATATGCCTGTAGGATCTAATAACAATTCTGGATTTGTAATCGTGATGCATTACTGCCTGAAGTGCCCAAATATTATACTGAATAAAATCAGTAGGCAAATAATAGGTCCTGACACTCGCCTTAATGAAATTGCTTCTATATATCACTGCTCGCCTATTTCTCACATAGATTTCCTGCCTATAGGACTTTAAGATTAGTAAAGCATGTCAATCAATTGCGTGCATTTGCTGTTTATGTGTGGAGGTCAATATGATGTCATATCTGCTTCTTATTTGAAAGTCCTAATTGTTTTGCTTGTCGCCTAGTCTTTTACATTTTTCAGCAACCTAGGTTTAGTCTAGAACTATCCCAAATAGAGGTCCTAATACCTCTAGGGCCATAGGTAAGGGACGGGTAGTGCATGTATAGGAAACGAATCAACTAGAACGCTTAAGTAACAACTTAAAGATAGTAATCGGGTAGCAGGAGATGATAGTCTGTGCCCGCTGGATAATATGAGTAACACTCCCGTCTCGGGTGAGCTGCGAAGTATTATTTATGTTGCAGGGGGTGATCCTATAGGCTAAAACATTTAGGACCCCCAATCCCTATTAATTAGTTTTTCTTTACTCTTCCTAGACTAATTCGCTTAATTTAAGTTCGGTTGAGACCCACCGTTGTGGACCTCGGTGGGTGCCTAACACCTTCCCCTCAAGGTAATGTGAGCCCTTACCCGATCTCTGATGATATAAACTGGTATAATGCGAGTTATCTGCTCTAGGTGACGTAACGCACCTTAATCTGTTAGGTGGCGACTCTAACATTTTCCTTACCCTCTCAAAAGGAATTGTCCAAAATGTCAAAACCCGACTTCACGAGAAAAAGAGAGCGCGAAAATATATTGTATATAAAATAGCGAATACAGTAAATACAAAAATTGAATCTAATGATTTCCACAGTGAAAAAAGAAATCAAAACACACTAAATAGAAAAGTTGTATACAACTGAATAATCATTCTAATTAATTGGGTTGATAATAAGGCGTGTCAGAATTGATTTTGTTGAGTTATTTAGAACTGTATCACGCTTCGATATTAGGCAACTGGACATACATATTTTTAAGGTGATTGTCGTTATTGTATTCATGAATACATGGCGTGAATACATGCGCGTACAACTAATGCCATAATTTTAGGCCCTTTTTATTGATGTGTTCATGAATACACCAACACGAATACATTTGAATACATGCACGTACGGACGGACTGCCTGATTTTAGGCGCTTTTTGTTGTTGTATTCATGAATACAACAACGCAAATACAGTGCATACACTACCGTAACAACTTAACAGTAGCTATAAGAAGTAATTATGTACATGGTAGCTATATGAAGTTAATAGCCACTAAACAATAGTGATTTCTGAAAATTCCTCATTATTTATTGAGCAACGTATGTATGGGTGAAGTGCACCACTAGCCACTTTTAAGCTTGTTGTTTAAAATATATTCATAATTTACATTATACTTAAAGATTTAGCCGACTCATCCAAACTTGAGGACTAACTATCCTGAATCTTTGAGATGCTAATTTGGAATTCAAAACTTAGTGACCTAAATTTTTGAGCTGCTATTTTGAAGATCAGTCTGAACTGCAAAATTAAAATTCAAAACATATGATTCGGATCTGGACATAATTTTTGAATTTTAGGACGCAACATCTTGAAGTTTGAACTTTGAAGTTTAAATCTCAGGATACCGTATCCTAAAATTTAAGCGAATTGGCCAATCTTTAAATACATTCTAAACTATAGATATCTTTTAAACAACATGCTTAAAAGTGGCTAGTTGGTGTTATTTCCACCGTATGTAATTATGTATGAACACTTTTATCCACTTACAGTTTGGTTTACCATTTCCGTTCCCACATAAATGTTTTACAATAACTTATTTGTGTATCTGTGAAATTATTTGTGCTAGAAGAATTTGAAATAACAAAACGTATTTTTAACAATAAGGCACCTTACTTTGAGTAAATCAAATTATTTTTCTGATCAAATCTATGATAATATTACCAATAAGAATTCTTATCATTTTCAAATTAGATCTTGTTTAACTAACGTGTACGTGTGTACTAATTTATAAATATTCCAACTTTCGCATTGCAAATCTCACACTCAACATTTTTGGTGTTAATACTCGGTATAGCAATCTCTTTACTCTTACTCAATAATACTCAATCTGTTTGCAGTTTACGTGAACGTATTTCCTTTTTAGTTTCGTTTCAAAACGAATAAACCCTTTATAAATTTAAATATAATATAACTTGAACTTTTATTTTCACCATCAAAGACAAGCTTTTATAACTACACAAACACTGTGACATGTTTAACTCCACAAGTTTCAAAGAGTTATAACCACACAAATGTTATGACTTATTTAGAACCAAAAGCTTCTAAAATTTTCATTTCTTTTTTGAACTTTGTATCCCGTTAAATAAGTTCACATAACATAAATTAAAATGAAGGGAGTATATATATTAGCATACTCATTGTTGCAGTCACATTTCTTTCTTTCCATCAGCCAATCAACCATTCAATTCAATTGCAGTCACATTTCTTTCTTTCCATCAGCCAATCAACCATTCAATTCAAGATCCATATGATAGTTCATAAGTACGTGAAGTAAGAATATCGCTTTCAAAGTGAAAATTATTAAAGGAAAAAGAAAATCAAGTGGAAGCAGGGGGCAGAATAGTTCAAAGGATCTATACTTGAGAGTGAAGCTAGGCTTTTGTATCAGATCGGTTTGGTTCTACTCAACCATATCTTTGCTTCAGGTTTGGGTTTAAGTTACTGCTCCCAATTCTAATCCATAATAAAGGTCAACTAAAAGACCAGTGAAGTACTGAAACAAGTCGATAGTCCAGATAAATTGCTTGTTCCTAAATATAAGGCCAAACCTTTTGACCTTAAACACGAATTTGGAAAAACAAATTTATATTTCAAACCAAATGTTTATCCTTAAAAGTCACAAAAGGTATACATATAATAATTAATTATCGTTAGGTAATTGAAGTTTTATGTATAATGATTTGATGCAAACAATGGTAATTGTATTACAACTACATTCCTATTTCATTATAGCTAGTCCGTGAGAATTTATACAGTCAATTCCCAACTTGCTTAGGATTAATCAGGCACAGCTGTTGTTGTATTCTATTTTTAAGTGCGCAGCCAATAAATGATCTAGAGATTTATAAGTTTTCTATCATTTTACTCTTCTAAATATTGGACAGACGAGAGTAAGTGGTAATTACAAAAATATTGTAACGTATGGAAAACTGTATTGCCTTCAAATAGGAAACTCTAACCTATACCGCAAGGGATGCAGAATGATTGACTGCAAAAGGAAAAAGTGGGCAGAATGAGCTGCCCTTTGTACACAGTCCCCATGCCATGCACATGTATCCTTCAAAATCTCGTGTTTTTCGCTACTCTTACTTAGTTCCTTTATAGATCAGAATTACACAATTTTATGTGGCTCTTCTGCGTGAGAGCAGTTTGAGAAACCAAATTTGAGATGACAAGCAGAACTCTAGCTGTGACACATTAGAATTATATTTACTGAAAGAGCTAATTACTAAGGCTATTCTTGTTTGTTTGCCCACAACTTTATTACACATTTCCTGAAGGACATAGATCGAGCAAAAGCATGAGACACGGTCAAAACACAGGAAGCAAAGGAAGATCATATGGACTTCTGCTGCTGCTCGCATTTAGTGCTGCCGTTTTTGGAGTTATGACTCTCCACAAGCTCAGGGACAGGCGTATCTGCAACCTCTTTGTCAAGGAGAAAGATAGTGAGCTTAACGCTCTTCAACTCCTCTTGCAGGTCTCTCTCTCTCTCTCTCTATTTGTGTGTGCGTGTGTGTGTTGAATCAAAGAGGAACGCTTGTCCATGGCTAAACTATTTACATGATGTTCGATATATATCACTCAGTCTTCACTTTTTCACTAAGTAAACGTGAAATCCAAAATAAACAGGAACCAGTACTTCTCAATGGAGAAGTATACAGTTAAAAAACGTTATATATAACAACTTTTCAGCAAAATCTGATGTTAAATTAACTCAGGTGACAAAACAGAGGCTGGGCCTGGATGTTAAATCAATTCTTGAATTAATAGAAGTGCATTTTAATTCTCTTGGTAAGGGAAAAAATGGATGACAAAATTCTAATTCTATCGTGTTAATAGTTGTACAGAGTAATCAATGATCAACAAAGTTCTTCAAATTATGACATACCACAAGTGTAAATGTGTAATGCAGCTACCAAGCTAGGTTGTGGGCCTTCCCTTCATTACCCGCTGAACCCATCCATGATCAGTAGAGTTTTTTAATGAAACAAATAACAATCGTTATATCTTCTGCCATTGGCAAACTTTCGAGCGTATTATGCTACCCAAGCTAACATTTTATCCTTCACCTGTGTGACAGAAAGAAAGAGAACAGACAAAAGAGGCCAGAAGGCAAATAGAGGACATGAAATCCGATATACACTTGCTTCGTACGCAGAAAATGGATCTCGACAGTAGGATCTTGGAGATGAAGTCGACAATCTCTTCCCTTAAAGAAGAACAAAGAACAGTTGAAGGTGCTCTTGAGGAAAAGCAGGTTGAAATTAAGATGCTTCAGGAAAAACACATGGAAACGAAGTCTGATGATTCACAAGTTACATCACTTTCTGAAACCTTGAGACAGAAGGAGGCTGAAATTGAGGATTTAAAACACCGATTGGAATTATCACCTGTAAAGGTCTGGTCAGTAAGTGCAGATGACCCAAATCCTGCAACAAATTTCACCACCGAGGCTGCTGGACATGATGGTAGAAGAGGAAGTGAAGAGTTGCATGAATCCATCAAAAGAGAAGATCAGAAAAATTCAGCCGAAGATATAGACAGCAGTGTCAATGGATCTGCCCATAAGAGAAATGAGGAATTCACCGGGCATGTTGATGACACAGGAAAAGATGGAGAGAGATTTGAAAACGCTAACGGCAAAACTGGAGAAGAGCAGTCTCAGCAGCTGAAAACTTCTCAAGAAGATGTTCCAGGAAACAGCACCATTTCTCACATTAATGAAGGACAAAAAGAGAATGCTAACAGTTATAAGAATGGGAAAGAATCTTATCTAGACGAGAAAAGGTATGACAATGCATCAAAGGAAACTGAGGATGATAGAAATCAAGTGCAAAAGCAAAGCAATGATGTTGGAGTGAATGATAAAGCTGTGATGAAGTTAGAAAGGCAAGAGAATTCAACAAGTAGAGGAACGTCAAGAGTGACCAAAGACCACATAAGGAAAAAAAGAGGGAAGAGACTGCAAACAATTGCTAAGCGCCAGGCAGATGAAAGTGGCATGCATCCTGAAAATCGTGGAATTGCAAGCATGAGAAACAGAAAATTCTTGAAAGTAAAAATGGGAACTGAAAGGATCGAGAGGTCTGGAGGCAGTAAATTGGAAATGATGGGCCATCAGAAAGACAAGGACATGGGCGTGGACGTGAGGAAAAAAACAGATGAGGAAGTTCACGGCATAGAAATGACCAATAAAGTACATCAAGGTGAACATTCGGAGGCACAAATCAATAACCAGAAAAGGTCGAAACAAGGAGTAAAATCAGATACCGGGAAACACAGAATACAACATGTTAGCACAAATCATGATGATAGTTCACCAGGTAGGAGATGGTCAAACCCTAATAATTTTGCAAACGCAGAGGAAAGGACTCAAGTCATGAATCCTGATGCAACTCAAAAGACTGAGGAAGGGCAGGAAAGGGAAGTCAGTAACACAGAAACGGAGCTGCTACAGAGTTCTCGAGAAGACAGTAGCATCTCACAAGAGGTCAGAAATCAAAAACCAGATGAAATAGTACAATCAGAGGAAATAGCCAGCACCATCAGAGAAGATACAGAGCTAGGGCAAGCTCACAGTCTTCCAAATTCTTCTGAGCATGCGACTATTGCTGAAAGGGGTTCCAAAGAAGATGACAACCAAGAGGTTGACTATTATCAAGAAACAGAAGAAGAGGGAGATCATTCTGGAGGATCACAAGATGCTAGAAATCAAAAACCAGATAACACTGCACAGCCGGAAGGAAAAACCGACACTATCAGAGAAGATAGAAAACAAAAGCATGCTGACAATCCACATACAAAAGCTGCTAACTTTAAAGTTGACAGTGATCAGGACATAGAAGAAGAGATAGACAGTACTACAGGCTCTGCTGCCAGCTTGGGAGAGGAGGGAGAGGATGGAGACCACAGCGACAAGCCTGAATTTTAGTCTACCAGCAGTGCTAGAAAATGCTAATGTATGCTTCATTTAGAAGTCGATCACAGAAAGCGTCATGTTTAAGGTTAGCTTAGGAAAGTACTTCCATTCTGCCCTCTTGCAGCTGTAAGTTTAGGCATTTGTAGCTTCTATTCACTAATAACTTTATGTCTCTTCAAAAAACCCCATGTCCCCAACCGACATACCCACCTTCCCAACATAAACACGCACAAAAAAAGGAACTCATTCCTCCTAATTAGATATTGGAAAAGGAACACCGGAAAAGCATAACCATGGATAAAATAGGGCAAAAGAAAGGAAACACGCCTCCTCGTGTAAAGAAACAAAATCGAGGCATTTAACTTTTAGAGCGATGGTTTTGGATGACGAAGGATAGACATTTCCTGAGTAATTAGGCTCTCGTACTGTAGACTAGTAAGTGATGAGGATACAAATCTAAACAAGAACCCTAATGAATGTCTCAAAAGTGTCATTGAACATATTACTCTGTATCTGTAGTCTAAGGACATGTTGAGTAGTTAAATCCCAATGATACTACTTTGTAATTTGTTTACGATTGGCAATGCCTCCAGATTAGTGGATGTTCAAAATCTTCATGACATTTAGGCTATGGGATCTTGAAATGGATATACAGAATTTCACACAATGCATAGGCAAGATGAAGATAGCAAAGAGAAGCAAATGGGCAAAAACCACTCCATATATTTTGATAATATAAGGAGATACTGAACTCATAATGGTGATACAACCAACTTTGTCCACGCCTTACTGGCTCAAAAACTCTCATTGTCATTTGTAACAATAGGAAGATAACAATATAAAGAAAAGAAAGGAACTTATGTCATGTCCGCCAATTGGATTATTAGAGAGAAACCCTCGGACCTGGGACTTGAAAAATTCCCAGACTTGTAACGCCTTGAAATTCACACCTTACTGTGCCGCTTGAACCAATTCCTGAAAATATAAGAAATAAAGCATATAATTGTCATTTATCACAATTAAAGAAGGCACCGCTTCCTGGGCAAGAAAGAAGGATACACAAATGAATGATTACTTTTCAGCATATAATCACTTTCACAAAGACCAAGACGCCACTATTTCTAGTAATCCCCCCCCCCT
>ML261581.1:0-60702 GCA_005239495.1 Nicotiana undulata | reverse complement strand
CCCCCCCCCCCCCCAAAAGAAAGTTAGTCTCCCAATCCCAATTTATAACACTCATTCTATTCTGGGCATTCCAACAACATTCTGCTAATAGCACTACTTTATACCCCTTTCCTGAGTATCAAGAGTTAAAATTCAATAAACAAAACAAATTGAAATTTGACGTAATTTTTTTTTTTAAAATAATCAAACTAACAAGTTAAATTATATCTTAGACTCTACATCTAGTAAACAATGTTTCATGAAATACAACAGCGGTAATCTAAGTCGTTTTAGCATTATATGATGAAATTTTGCCCCTACGCAATTATCTATCATAAATTGTGACTTCAGTTATATCTTCGCTATACAAGTACAAATTCATCTAGAATGCAACATTGTTCTTCAACTTTTCTTCAGTTTATTTGGTATATTCATTAACCAAAAGTAATAATTCATTTCCACAAGATAGGATTTCCAGTCACATCTTATAATCTTATTTCATAGTACCAACCAAAGAAACCCCAATTCAACCAAGTCGGACCTAGTGGCATCTCACGCATTTTCAGAAATTGTTTTCCATAACCTTATCGAATCAACTGCACTTGGAAACTCAATAATAGGGTCTGAGCAAAATTAAAAAAAAAAGTGATTACTTGAATAGGAAACATGATCTACAACAAGAGTATTTTATCTAATTGCTTGAATAAGCATCATAATTTGCACTCTGTTAACTTTTACTTTTCTCTCCTGCAAACTGAAACCTCCCTATTGTTTCTCTCTTTTCCCTCAACACACTTGGATTGAATAACTTTGCAAGAAATGGCAAATGGAAGCTCACAAACTGCTCTGTCACTTTCTTTAGTCCTAACTTCTATCTATTTCTCAAGGTGGGGCTTTCTCTCTTCCCACTATGGTCCTAAGTTGCTAAGTTGTTGGGACACGGGTGTGGATCTAGAAGTCGGATCCTTCGAGATGTAAATTCTAAGATTCGCGGATACGGATCTTAGTACGGATACGGATGCGGAGATCTAGCTAAAAATAATTCATAAATAAATAAAAAAATCTCTAAATTATGAGAAATTTTATGGAATACTTACGTATGATCAGTAAGGTACGCTATTTTCTTCAAATTTACCCTATTTTTGGTTCTGATTTCGGGAATCAAATTGTGTTCTCTTCTCGAATTTTTCCGTCCATCGTGGTCAAAGTACCCAAAATTGTTTGACCATATTCGGTACATATCCCCACACCCATACTAGTGTCGTGTCGACACGGGTGCGGCACCTAAACTGCGGTGTCAGGGCAACTTAGCAATGGTCCGTAAACTTCTTGCATTAAACTTGATTAAATTTGATGTTAGTGATCAACTGATTAAAGAAAAAGGGAGACATTTGATATTAGTCATCACTCATAAGCTCTACTAAAAGATTGATCACCAATTGAGCAAAGTATTAGCAAGACGTGTATTTCACTAATGAACAACAGAAACTGGAAAGCACCTATTTAGTAATTCATAGAAACACTGTTTTTTTAGGAATTTTTTTCTACAATTAAAAACAAATACACCACACCAAGGCAACGTCTCAAATTCTTAAGTTATTCCTAAACGGCCCTTAATCTTTTTTTGTTACTGGTCCACACTGTTAGTATTTGCAAGAAGTAATTGGATAGAGCGTTCCTTCTGTTGTCGTTCAGTTGATAACTGAAATTCAAACTAGAATGATCATTCAACCACAAGTCTTCCTTTTTGTTCCCTTTCTTTATGCATCAGCTGAAAGCCATTCCTTAAGAAGCACCGTTTTAAAGAGAATCAAAGTCAAACAGGACTAATTTACTTTCTGAGGAGTGAGAATTGAGATGAAAGTTGAGAGAAACAAATTTAACTTAAAAATGACTATAATACCTACCTTACGGAAAAAATTACAATAACATCTATGCTGGCCAGTGCACCACCATTATCAGGGGGGAAAAAAGAATCTAAGGTCACTGCTTTCAGGAAGCACTAAACAAGAAAATGCAGGATTCTGTTTTGTTTTCCTCAACCCCTGGATGAGCAGTTCCAACGTTTACAAACTACTTATTAACAGATTCTAAGGTATGGTTATTCAAATAATAGTGCATAAATAACTCGTGATTGTTATCATCCCATCCGACGCTATGAGATTTCAATATATGGTCTTCAATCAATAATGCCCATATTATAGCTCCACATAAGTATAGGAAAGTAAGCTACAGTCTATGACTTCATCTATTTCTTAATCAGTTTTTAATGAACTAGGCATAAAAAGCTCTACCATTTGCAAATTGAACAGGTCAGTGTGATTGGAAGCAACATTACTCCTACAGGAGATTTGATTATCTCCAATTCTTGGAAGAGTTGTAAAAACTGAAATGTAAAGTACCAATCAGTGTTCAGGATTTCGAAGGAACGCGTGAGTACCTCTTCTTTGTTCTTCTTGCCTCCAGTGAACAGCTTGTATCCACCGTAGAAAAGCAAGCCCCATCCAGACAAAGATACAATCACAAACTGCAAGTTCCAGACATATAAATTTGACATTTCAACAAATATCAAAAGCTTCGAAAGCATGTCCTATTGAGCAACAAAAGAGAGACAACTGATTGTGTGAATTACAATTGTCAGCTAAGAGTAATACAATAATACTCTTTATCTCCTGGAATTACATTTTTTCTTCATCTCTACTAAGAAGACATTTGGCACAAATATAAGATAGGTTTGAACTTTGTATTTCATTTTATTTTCAACCAACCAATAACCATGTTACAAACACCAAACTTGCACAATCATTAGCATATTAAGCTCCAGATACTTTACTCCTGATGAACACAAAATAACAAAAATGTACCCTAGAACTAAAGCATCAAATTAGAGAACTCACATGTTCTTCTTTCCATTGTGCAGGATTCATAGGTTCTTTCCAGCAATTGACCTTAGGTGGCCCGTGATGATCTGAAAATACATCCATTTTTTCAATATTATCAGTCACCATCACACATGAACACACACACATACATACACATAAGTGGTACAATACATTCAGGTAGCAGCATCTTTACATTTAATTCATCCATAGCTACAGAGCCACATAAGAGAAATTATTAAATCGATCTAAAATGTTTTGGAAAAAGAGGATATGAGAGATTAGTACCAGCAGCGCCGGCAAGGCCGCGGCGCTGAGAAAGAGAAGCTGCTTGAGCCGTACAGCTTGAGATGGGGAAGCGCGTGAAGGTTGCGGCTCGACGCGCCGTCATCGCTGCCAGTGAAGTTGCCATGGCTTTCAGCTTTCTTCAGCTCTCAGTTGTCTCAAATGGACATACGGTGATTAGAATGTATTTATCGACCAACGCTCAGAATTCGGCCCAAACGCCTTGCATTTTAGTTTTTTTTTTTCTTTTCCCCCTTTCACTTTATTTGATAATCTTGTTGCTGAAATTACAATTAATTACAATTGAAAACTAAGATGAAGAAAATTAAATAAATATTCTTTAGGTAGAGGTACGGATATATATCATTTTCTTTAAGGAGATTCAAGTCTATTATGGTAGCATCTTAACAGTCTAGCAGTAATACTCTTGACTTGTCCCCTCCAAGATACAACAGTCCGACAACGTCTTATGATTTGACTCTAGACAAGTTGTTGTGTCCAGAACTCCACCAAAATGAACATCGTCCTGCAACATAAATAGCATTCTCTTTTGTCGATGCATCGTTATCTCTGGCGGGATCCTTGTCATGTCTAAATGGGACCATGCAAAACAATCTATGTTATCAATAAGAAATTGAATAAGTTTTTTCCTAAGTTCGGGGGTTAACCTCGTTCCCAGGTATACCTTTCGCTCGGGCAGGTACCCGATCAGTATAACCTATTCAAGCTTTTCGACCGTTGATTTGGTGGCATCCGAATCTTCGGGAACAACAAAGGTTCGAAGGGTTAGAAAATCCTCATCATCTTCTTCTTCTTCTACTACCTGTTTCTCTGCTTTGGTCGAGGCTGGGGACGATGATTGATATTTGGCTGCCTGTTTATCTTTGGTGCTCGATCTTTCTGAGATTGATAGTGTCGAGATCGGCGTTACTTCATCGACCGCAAATATTTCCTTTGCAGCATGCTGCTCCCCGTATATCGTTTTTACACCATCCGTCGTCGGGAACTTCATCATTTGGTGGAGGGTCGGCGGTACTGCCCTCATGTTGTGGATCCAAGGCCTTCTGAGTAGTGCATTATATCTCATGTCCCCTTCGATTACATGGAACTTAGTATCTTGGATGATTCCAGACGGCGTTCACCGGTAGGATAATATCCCCTCAGTTGTTTCACTGGCCATATTGAAGCCGTTTAGGACTCGAGATGCAGGTACGATTTGATCATGTAGGCCGAGTTGTTCCACGACCCTCAATTCGATGATGTTTGTTGAGCTACCTGGATCTACTAAAATACGCTTAACTTGAAATTTATTTAACAAGATAGAAATTACCAGAGCATCATTATGGGGCTGAGAAATGCCTTCTCCTTCTTCGTCTTTGAATGATAAAGTGTCTTCGGGCACATAATCTCGAGTTCGTTTCTCTCTAGTGATCGACACCTTAGCGCGCTTGTCTATGGGTCCTTGTGTAACATCGACCCTATCGACGATCATATGAATGACATGTTGAGGTTCTTCTTGTTCATTCTTCCTATTGGCGTCCCTTTCCCTGAAGTGATTCTTAGCTCGATCACTGAGGAATTCTTGAAGGTGTCCCTTGTTGAATAGACATGCTACCTTATCCCTCAATTGCCTGCAATCCTCAATCCTATGACTGTGTGTGCCATCATACTTGCACGTTAAATTTGTGTTCCTTTGATAAGGATCGGTCTGTATGAGTCTGGGCCACCTAGTGTCTTTGATCCTTCCGATAGCTGATACAATGTCTGATGCATCGACTCTAAATTTGTATTCTGATAGCCGAGGTGCCTCAGTGGGATCTGCATACTTGTCAAAACCAGTTTTACTCATAAGTCCCCGAGAACGTTGTCCTCGATCACTTTTTCGACCATTACGAGTGGAGTTCCGCAAAGGACCGTTGAATCTTCGATCTACGGCCTATGGTTGGTATCAGTCTTTGTTCGACCTTGGCTCCCTATCGACGCCCCTCTGATTTTTTCCTGTCGACATGTTTGGATGCACCGAACCGGAAGGAGATCCTAATTGGTCATCCTCGACCCTGATCTTCGATTGATATCGATTATGTACATCTGCCCAAGTTACAGATGGATACTCGATCAAATTTTGTTTCAACTGACGTGACGCTATCAAACTCCTTTCATTAAACCATTGGGTGAAAGCTTGAACGGCTCAATCATTTGTGACCGGTGGCAACTCCATGCTCTCCATTTGAAATTGGGACACGAACTCCGTTAACATCTCATTATCCTGTTGTCTTACCTTTAAGAGGTCTGATCTCCTTGTTGCCACCTTTATGGCCCTAGCGTGCGCTTTTACGAAAGAATCTGCCAACATGGCGAATGAATCGATGTAATTTGGTAGCAGGTTGTGATACCAAATCATTGCTCCCTTCGACAGGGTCTCTCCGAACTTTTTCAACAGCACACACTTGATCTCGTCGTCCTCCAAATCATTACCCTTAATGGCGCATGTGTAAGAGGTAACATGCTCATTGGGGTTAGTGGTCCCGTTATATTTCGGTAGGTAAGGAATACAAAACTTCTTTGGAATGGACTTCAGAGCCGCACTCAAAGGGAAGGGTTTTTTCACAAACTTCTTCGAATCCATTCCTTTCAAGATTGGTGGTGCCCCCGGTATCTGGTCAACTCGATAGTTGTAAGTCTCTACCTTTTTATCACTGGCTTCGATCTTCTTCTCTCCTGATTCAATTCTCTTGGTGAGATCCTCAAGCATTTTCATTACAGCAGGATCGGTCCCCAATGCGTTAACGCTCAATCTTTCCGATACTGGCTCGATACGGCGAGTAATCTACGGCTCGACCATCTTTGAAGCTATGTACTGATTTTGTAACTGAGCAACGGCGGTTTGTTGAGCCTGAAGCATTTCGAATATCACTTGGAGACTGACTCCTCCGTCTCCTCTGCCCTGTATACCATAGCCATCAGATCGACCTTCTCTGCGTACACTCCCCTCGAGATATGCGCCTAAGTCCGCATTCAGAGCAACGTGCGAACTGACGCCGACTAGGTCGATGGGTTTTACTCCTCCGAGATCAGCCTGTGGCACCTCGATTCCTGGAGCAATCACATTTTTCGTTTTTCCCGTGAAGTCTGAGGCCATTGTCACCGTGTGTGGATGTGTTTTGTGAGTTTGACATGTTTCAATCTGAAAGCAAAAATTCTTGACAATAACAAGCGTAAAATAGTGTGTTTTACCAGAATCAGTACTGAATAATCACTATTATCCTTAGCCCCATGGTGGGCGCCAAACTGTTTACCCTAAAATTCGAGTAACAATTAAACTTGTATTGTGGTTTTAAGGATACGTGATCTAATTCAATACCAATTGATAAACAATTGATTAAATAAATAAATTGAACAGTAAAGTGAATCAAACCAGTGCTCGATCAGTGTTTCGACATCGATTCGAGATGGTATCGAGGTTGGATAACAAGAACAGTAATGAACATTAATGGACAATCAATAGATAACAAGAGAAATAGAGAGCAACATATATATTGTTTGTTAGTGAATAAAAGATGATGTTACAAATGAATGGGTCCCTCTTTATATAGTAGAAGAATCCTAAATAAGGTACAATTCTAATAACGTAAATAAATCCCATGACTGGTGTCAATAACCTCTTGATTCATTATGTTCCGGGATTTCCGCCAAGATCTTCGGTCGGTCGCTAATATCTCTCTATTCCGTTATTATGCCTTACTCGAAGTCGGTCATGTTCGGTTTCGATCTTCAGTGAGCACTTCGACCTTCACGCTCCATACTCTGCCGTCAAGCTTGAGCCTGGTCCATTACGGGTTTACTCTCGAGGCAGCTCTTTGTGCCTATGAAATCGGACATACTCGATTTTGACCGTATACAAATTTGATGGAGGATCTTTCCATAAAAAAATTACTTTTTTTCGGAATCAACGTTTGTTCATAAAATTTCTAATTTTCACTTTAAGATGCATTTTGAAAAATTTTGAAATTTTGAAAAACTGCAAAAAATGGTTTTTCAAAATTCACTCAAATCACTCACAAAACTTCAAAAACAACCCGAATTGAAATTTATGTCCAAATACAACTCTAAATTCAAAATACTATTTTCACCATTTTTTCGAATTTTACAATTCTTATGTCCAAATGCCTACTTATATGAGGTGCTTGGGATAAAGTAGCAATAAGTACATTAGGAAACCTTACGGTAAAAATAAAAACAGTCTTGCACATACTTTCAGTAACCGACCTTAGCTCAGTTGGTAGAGCGGAGGACTGTAGTGGGCAAAGCTTAACAGCTAATCCTTAGGTCGCTGGTTCGAATCCGGCAGGTCGGATTTCTCTTTTTCAATTTTTTATTGACGGGATAAAATGAAATAACTAGGTCATTAAACGAAAGTAGAATATGATGTTTTCGAAAGAAAAAACTGAGCTAATCAATTCATATTTGCATTTTCTTTATTGAATTGAATAGTTTGGTTTTCACAAAATATATGATCGAGTTTTTCACATTTTACGCATTTTTCCTAATTTTTTTTAAAAATAGAAATACAGCATGCAAGAAATTTACGTTCTAACAATAATTATATGCACATTAATTAGAGATACGTCTTCAAGGATGTGGGTTCTAATGAACCGACTTCATTGAATTTTTTTAATCATATTATGTGTTACATTGAGCTTTTATTTGTTTATTGTATTATACTATTTGTTTTTGTAAGTTGAAACTTTGTATGTATATAACGAATGGACTTTTATCTGTGTTTTGTGTATCTATTGAGTATTGATTTGTTCTTCTGATAGCCTAACAGATTATTAGATTGAGCTTCTTCTTTTCATAAATGAATAGGAGATCAATTCGCCATTTTTATTTATTGTTTGTTTATTGGTCTATTTATAAAGAGTTTGTTTGTCAAAGAAGAAAATATAAAATATATTTTAAGAACTTCAATAAAATGAAGGTATGTAAATACATGAATTATTTATGCATTTAGTGTTTGCACGATTGAACTTACTTATCCTAACTAGTAATCCAATTTTTTTTATTCATTTTCAAGTGTTCTAAAATCTTGGCACAAAGTAACGTCATTTTGCTACAATTATTAAAAGGACAGTCCGGTGCATGAAGCATTCCGTAGTCGTGTAGGTCCGAAAAGGGCCGTACAGGGTTAATAAAAATGTTTATATGCATGAATTATTTACTAAACTTTGCGTAAGTCACTAGTATACACACAATGAAAATATCAACAAAATAATGCATGACTTGCTCCTGACTCCAAAAAGGAGAATGCATTAAAACCTTGAGCATTTGTTTGCTGAGATCAAATGACTAAGCAGATACCATATCCTGTTCTTGTTGCAGTCTTAATTGCATAATGCTGCATTTTAAACTCCTTTCTTGACTCTGCCAATACAAAACAGACAAGATTTACAAAGAAAACTAAAATGCTAATCTTATCAAATAAAGTATCTGAATAAATTAACAAATTTTGTGTATTGCAAAAAATACCCAACTTGTATAATCTATAAAGCAAAGAAAAAAAAATTAACCTCAAGTGCAGAAACATTTTTGAAAAGCTCCAAGAATTCTTCTAATAGCAACTTCTCTTGTACAGCTACCTCTGCCATTTCCTTGAGTACTTCTGCAGTTTTCTCAGCCTGAACAAAAATTTAATTTACAACTCATTTTCTACTTAAACCATCAATATACTACTAGAAACAATATCAGCAATGCAAGAATTTACAAAGTCGTAATCTTACTCCTGAGGAGAAAGTGGATAATATTATCTTGATCGATGAGGATACATCTGAGGCATGTTGAAGAGTAATAATAGCCGATTGTGGTTCCACCTGCAGGATTAATCTTGTCAGCTAAATGCTCTGTTTTTATAACAGCCAAGTCCATTAGTAATATTATCCGCTTTGGGCCTAAGCATGCACGTCATTAAAATGTGTCACTAGAATCTAAAGCTTGTTTACTTATATACCACCCATCATCTCTCACGTGTTTTATCGATGTGAGGTTCGCTTACAGAGGCGGACCTATTCATAAGAAGAGGGATCACCGGACCCCATTAACTTCGGCAAAAGTTCTGAACATGTAAGCGTATATATGTTGTAAATGGCTATATATTTTGCTTGGAACCCTTAAGATTAAAAGTCCGATGGGGATACTGGTTGAATACTTTGCTTAGGTGCCCCGCCAACTTCAAATCCTGGATCCGCCTCTGTTCGCCTGAAGTGTCACACTAAGCGTACGCATAGTGGTTCTGATTCCATATTTAACAGCTCAGTCAACTAGTGATATTATCAGCTTTGGGGCGAGACCGATATGGTTTTAAAACGCGTCACTAGGGTCTAAGGAGTATTTACTTATATACCCAGCATCTCTCGATGTGCGATTTACCTGGGTGTCACAGATTTCATGGTAGAGCAAATAGAACAAGTGAATAAAAATATGTTATTTGCATTGACATACCGTTGCTCCTTCAATAAGAGGAACCCTACAAACTGCAGACTGTAAACCGTCTATGGATTTTGACACTGATGAAGAGTGTTGCCTTTCCATAGAATCCCATGCTTCTAGTAACTTAATCTGTACAATCATTCATATATGGCCAAAAAATATTACCTAAACAGAATTGTAATGGTTTTGGTTTTTGGTAAATAGTGTCATCTTACCAAATTAATTAAGGTTAATAAGTTCTTACCTGAGAATGAACAACAAAGCTCAATTTCATATCCAACTTTTGCCTCTGCAGCTGCAGCCTTTTTTGTAACACCGATTGTCTCAATTTTGTTAGACCATCCGAAGCATATACTAAGTTTGCCTGAGAAAACCAAATAATCTCATCAGCTGATTATGTGATTAACGCCTAGTACTCATCACAACATTTTAAACTAAGGAAAAAGACTACACAAACCTCAGCCTGTTTACTTATATTTTGATTGACAATATCAGCTTTAGCATTTACATATCTCCACTGTAACAATCTATCATGAAACATCTTTAGCTGATGAACGCTTTCGGTCATGCCTGGCCGAAGAGGAGATGCTGCAACAGAAGAAAATTTCTTACCTTTGAACAATTCAAGCCCCATACTAAGAAAATTCCCGACTTTTTTCCCCCTAGAAGGACTCGTCGGAGGCTTCATATTTAACATAAATGTCCCTTTGTTTTCTATCAATATAGGAGGAGAGTTTGGCCTTCCAGGAGACAGAGTCCACTTAGAAGTTTTACTGTTAAGTGAACCAACTCTTTGAATTGGATTCTTGAATTTGAGTCCTAATTTTGGAGAACTGTCCGATGAAACTGGCTTCTGAACATTGGAATCTGCACTCCATCTTCGCGACCATTTTGATGATGAATCTTGCATATATTTCGAAGGAACTTCAATTCCAGCTTTTCTTGAACTCATTGTTGGTGCCATATAAGATGGTGCTAAGTTTCTCCGAATAACAGGAGAATCAATGCTGTTGTTTGAATCAATGTCACTATATTCAGATTCATGCTCCAAGTCTGATAAAATATCTGATCTAATTCGTGCAGAATTAGATCTTCGTCGAAGGGAGTTCTCATCGACAGAAAGTCTTCCAGGGACAATATGATCACTATAATCTTCTAATAAATTTGAAGACTGAGAAGAAGTTGAAAATCTCCCTGGAAATTTGAGTTTTCCAGTGTACCTACCACCAAAAAATGATCTACGTTTTTCTTTTGTGCTTTCTTTTTCATTCTCAAATCTACTAAACTCCGTACAACTCTTTTGCTTACTAAGAAACATTGGAGTTCTGCAATTTTTGTGCTCTTCAATGTCTTTTAGCCTCTCATTTCCTAAGTGATTTCCAAAAGTGTCGATCGTTGAACTTGAAGATGGCCAAAGTTTTCCCATTAATCCTGAATTCTCAAGGCTTTTATGCTTTCTAGAATCAGTGGATGATCTTGGTTTTGACACTATGTTTTGTGGAGACTGGTTTTCAGTATCAAGAATGGAACGATTTGAAGTTGTGGAGAGATATCTTGAACTTATTTTTCTTGACTTTGGCTTTTTTGGCGTCAAAGAATGATAAAAAACCATGTTTTCACAGTCGTTCTCCTTCATAGTAGCAACAAGAGAGAAAGGTTTTGGCTTTTGGATTTTTGATTTTGGTTTGTTACCGAAATGGATGAGACTAAAAACAAACACTTAAAATGTGGCGGCAATGTAGATGCTAAGCCGGCATATTTACCGGGTTTCTGGTGAATGGATTTAAGAATTTACGTAAACAGCCTTATATGGAGAGATTTTGGTAAGAATTAAAAAGGGTAGTTTTGGGTTTTGATGAGTGGAAGTAAGTTTTGAATGTTCTCAAAGGGAGTTGACTTGGATAGAGACGTTAGAAAAACAAATGACATCAACAAAGATAATGTTGGGTTTGGAGAAATTAGCAACTAATCTTTATCAAAATGGAGTGTCGTTTGAGGATTCTGTTTGTTTAGCTTTGCCGGCATTCCTAGTATTAGCGTTGCTTTGGGATAGAAACCTGAAGAGGTGCCACTTGGTGCCTCTTTAATTTTGGATTTACTTTATCCCGTGTATATATATATATTTTACTATTCTGTGTTTTTCAAAGCTGACCTAACAGTGTAAAAAAAATTGTAAGCTTCTATTTTTGCAAGAAATAATATTTGTGAGTAGTAATTTTAAAATTTGTTATTCCCATAATACCAATAAATAAATCAATAACCTTTTCATAGTTTGTGTAAAGTGTTAGTTAGCTCAATGTGATCGTGAATCAGGGACGAAACTAGAGCATCGAGGGCGGGTTCGGCAGAACCCAATAGTTTTGGTTCGAACTCTATCTTAAAAAGTTCAGGAGCTTTTGTATCTATACTCGCTTTTTGGGTCACCTTTTAACTTATACCTGCTTTACAAAAAAAATTGCAAGCGTACTCGCTTTTCGCATGAACTTCAGCATACGGAGGCCTGAAGTAGCAAAGGCAATCACAAAAACTTCAGCATTCTAAGCTTTTTCAAAAACTTCAGCAGAAGACGCTGAAGTTATTTAGTTCATTTGTAAAAACTTCAGCACTAAATAAGCTGAAGTTTTGTCCTGGATTAATTAGTTTTGTCATAAAACTTTTTCAAAAACTTCAGCAGAAGATGAAGTTATTTAGTTTATTGTAAAAACTTCAGCAGAAGTGCTGAAGTTATTTAGTTCATTTGTACTAAATAAGCTGCTAAATAAGCTGAAGTTTTGTCCTGGATTAATTAGTTTTGTCATAAAACTTTTTCAAAAACTTCAGCAGAAGTGCTGAAGTTATTTGGTTTATTTGTAAAAACTTCAGCACTAAATAAGCTGAAGTTTTTTTTTGCAATAAAGCTTATTCAAAAACTTCAGCAGAAGTGCTGAAGTTATTTGGTTCATTTGTAAAAATTTCAGCACTAAAATAGCTGAAGTTTTGTGCCGGAAGCAGGAAGAAGGAGGCGCCTGAAGTTGTAAAAATTAGGGTAAAAAAATGGGTATAGGTTAAATGGGAGCGCCCCGTGCAATTACTACAAAAGTTCATTGAATAATATATAAATTATTAATTTAGAACCCAGTAACTTAAGACGATTAAACTCTTGAAGGGTTAATTTCACTGATGAACACTGAACTATCTTCCAATTTCACTAAAGTCATTCAAGTGTTTTTTGTCACTTAAAAGTAACTAAACTTTAGCATTATCACTTAAAAATCATTTTACCTCAAACCCCTATCATAAATATGACATGACATAAAATTCAATAATAAAAAATCCAAAAATAAATGTCACGTAAGCTTAAATGATGAATCATGCCCACTTTAGATCCATGTCTCCCTTAATATGATTTGTCCCAAAACATGGGTTTCAATAGATAAAAAAACGCCTCTGGCCATGTTTTGGGACAAATCATATTAAGGGAGACATGGATCTAAAGTGGGCATGACTCATTTAAGCTTATGTGGTATTTATTTTTGTATTTTTTTAATTTAATTTTATGCTATGTCATATTTATGGTAGGAGTTTGAGGCAAAAATGATTTTTAAGTGATAATGCTAAAGTTTAATTACTTTTAAATAACAAAAAATAGTTGAATTACGTTAGTGAAATTGGAAGATAGTTTAATGATCCAACAGTAAAATTAAAATCTTGACTCTCACCTCTGTTGTGAATTTGTGATTACGTCTCTCCACCAAGGGGCAAGTAAGTCATTTTGGATTCAGGTATCCTCAGTTTCATTATATTACTACCTCTAAAATGAGGAAAAATGGGTCCGTCTCATAATATTTTAATCTTCCTACAATTTCTCCATATTGGTTGTAACTTGTGTTATGGATAACGCTAATTATGTAGAGACAAACTTAAGTATATCTTCTTCCATACTTCAAAATTAACCCCCAACCCAAAGAAACATGTACTTACACCCATATAATAAACTTAAAATTGCTGAAGAAATCCATAAATATTAAAATTCCAATGTGATCATTATTGATAATTATGATTTATGTAAATATAAACTGATTGGTATAAGTACTTTCACCAATTAGGAATCCTGTGTATAAATCAAAATACTCCAATATCCTTCTCCCATTTTTTTTTTTTTTTGTTTTGCTTTTAGAATATTCAAAGTTGCTAAGTTATAGAAATTAATAATTTTAGTCTCTCTATTACGGGTAGTTTAGAGTATTATACTTCTACTAATATTTTATATTTCTGGTCCCTCGTCTAGTAGGCGTTTGGCAAAATTTCTCCTCCTTTTAGTCAAAAGTCAAATTGGTTCATTTCAAACGTAGAACTGAGGAGCTACAAATACAACAAACATATAAGCCTGCACTCCCGTTTACAGAAGAAATATAAAGGAAAAAGTTTTTGAAAAATATAAGCGCCGTTGCCGGGGATCGAACCCGGGTCACCCGCGTGACAGGCGGGAATACTCACCACTATACTACAACGACTTGTTGACCTGTTCTTGTCTTATAAAGAATAAGTAACCTTTACTTAGCATACTTGATTGTAGATCGATTCGATATTAGGGCAATAAAATTACATTTAATATTTGTGACTCACTTGGCGGTTGTCCAGATTTACGGCCAATCGATTGAATATTGAAGAAAATATAATTATCAGTATTGCAGTTGTTATTGTTATTATTAGTCTTTGCGTACGCGCATTGCGTGTGTACCTATATTTATAAATATAAAAACGTTAAAAGGTGATAAAAACTAAAGAAAGAAGTATAAGTTCTTGATATCTTATGGTGATATGTTATTAGCTTGTTTCAAAAATTCAAAACATCGTTAGAGTGACAAAAAACTACATACTTCGAGTAAAAACTAAAAAAATCGTACATGAAAAATATTTATTTGAACACATATGTCGGGTTTTTTGATCGATTTGATTCGATTTTCGATTTGGTTCGATTTTTTGAATTTTTATGAACACCCCTACGTGTAGTATAAACTCCTAATCCAAGTAATGTTCCAAGTCCAAAAGGGACTTAACGTGAAATCCTTGCTCCAAAACCAACCAATTAGCTTACATGATTCTCTTTGTCCTAAAATAATTCTTATCGTTACGAAATGTATGAAATTATGAATCCTTTCTCATTAATTAATGAGAATGAGAATCATAAATGTATTAGAGTTTCTATACGCAAGAAACAAATGAGTAATAATGTGCAAGTAATTAGAATATGAAAAGCCCTTTGAATATACACCAATCAAAATATTTTCTGGGAAACAAGGGGGCAAGTCAAACAAAGTCATAGTTCAAAGTAAGTTATTGGTCTCCTAATAGGAGTCATAGTTTTAACGCATGCCATAATTGCCATTACTACTCAAAATGCTTATTATTTCACTCCTTTCTTCTCTTCTTCTACTTTAATGACTTTGTATAATAAATACATAATTACTAACAATCTCATTCATTATTTCTGAAACAAAACATACTTATTCCCACTCTTACCATATAAATTAGATCCTGTTCAAGGAATAGTTTCATCCTTTTCTCTTTTGCATATATCATTTCTCTCTATACCATGGGAAATGATAATGAAATTTGTGACACCAGACTCACACTTGGACTTGCCACAAGTGATTTATTACCTAAACAGAACCAATTAGAAGAACACAAGAAGATTGTATGTTTAGATCTATCTATTCCTCTTCATTCTAGTGACATGGAGGAGAGAAAGACTGAGGGGTCCACCTCAAAAATTTGTAAAAATGACCAAAGGCAAGCCCCTAACAGTATAAGTCCAAGAAATTACAACTACTTTAACAATGAGAGCAAGAAGAATGGTATGAGAAAGAAGCTGAGACTTACCAAAGAACAATCCACCTTGCTTGAAGAAAGGTTCAAACGGCACACTACACTTGCTATGGTATATCATTAATATCTTAAAGTTTGCATCTTTTATTTTATGTGCTTTTGAAAAAAAAAAGATTGATGGAAAATGACTTTAACGAGTGAGAGTTAATAGTCCTGATGTGAATTGCTTCCCTTGAGTCGAGGATCTATAAGAAACAATCTTTCTACCTCTGCGAAGTAGGGGTAAGGTCTGCGTACACATTACCCATCTCAGACCCCATACGGCAGGAATATACTGGATATGTTGTTGTTATTGTAAGTGAGAGTTAATATTAGGCTAAATTTGGATTGATATGCAGGGTCAAAAACAAGAGCTTGCAGCCAAATTAAAACTCAAGCCACGGCAAGTAGAAGTTTGGTTTCAGAATAGAAGAGCAAGGTAATTCTCATTAATTTACTATACCTCTATTTCATATTTTTCTCATTGTAATTATAACATTAATTTTTGTGTTATAAAGGACTAAACTGAAGCAAACAGAAGTGGACTGTGAGTTTTTGAAGAAGTGCTGCCAAAGTTTGAATGATGAAAACAATAGACTAAAGAAAGAGTTGCAAGAGCTAAGATCAATCAAGATTGATCAATGGGCATCACCTTTTCAGCTTCAACTTCCCAAGATTAGGACAATTGCCTTGTGTCCATCTTGCCAGATAACAGAGAACATCAAATCTGAGCAAAACCATTGTGATTTGGATTGTGGAAACCCAAAAGTGGCTAGTGATGCAATGTTCAAAGAAGCAAATTCAGACACTATTCTTGTCAAGGAAAAGAACAAATAGTATCCCTTATTTACCACAAAGTCATTATATTAAATAAAGTAGGGCAAGAATCAAAATTCATAAGTGTTTCATAAATCTAATCTGGTTTACCAACTCTGTTCAAATTTTGGACTCTCTAAATTGCCTTTCTTCATTGATTGCAGCATGAAACCAGAACAAACAATAGAAAGCCCATTCATAACTCAACAGAGTGGCCTGTTTAACTCTAAATTCTCATTGCTAAAGTGAGTTTTAAGGCCTAATATGAGTAGAAAACTGAACAAATAACAGAAAGCCCATTCATAACTTTCTCCTCTATTAGGACCCCATGTAAAAGCAATTTCACAAAAAGAAAATATTTTACAGAAAAAGCTGTATAACATCCAACAGGAAAGCCCTTAAACGGTTTATTACAGAAAATGCAGGAAATGGTCCACGGCACAACTCATTGTGCACATTATTATCATAAGTTCAACTTAAAAACACTGACAGTGTAGATGATTTTTACACTATCTAGGCAAATCATTCTGAAGGGTTCGCCATCAATAGAAAACCACTGCAGCAGAGGCAGAGGCTTTTGGGGCATTCATTAGCCTCTCCTCGAATTCCTGAACCTTACCAGACATAAGAGTAATTGGGCCATAGATCCACGTCTGCTTCTCCGCGAATATCACCATTTCCTCTAACACCATGGAACTCCTGAGCAAATATTCCACAAAATGAATCACATGCTTCTCCATTACGAAACCAGCTACCTGCACCGTCTTGAGGTGATGAGTCAAGCACTGGACAGGAGTATCTACCATATTCCAAAATTCATCTCCATCAAAGTCATATGGGTGAATCCACGAGGTTGCGTTCTAAAATAAGCACAAGAGGAAATATCCAGTTAAGAATTGTCCCGAGCTATGTATAACAGATACTAACAAGGACTCGGAACTGCAAAATCTTAGGGTAACACACTATGAAAATACATCTATAGTTACTGAAAAGAAAATCATACATGTTTAGAAATTTAAGTTTCCACAGTGAAGAAAAGTGATGTTTTATGTTTCTATTTGATGGTTTCTCATGACTCCCCAAATAATGAGTAAAAAGGAGATTAGGAAAAAAGTCCTATTTGCATATAGTAGAGAGACACTCACATTTCGCAGTAGGGTCCCTTGTATGAAATTTGAAAATGCTATATTTTTAAAAATGGAAAATGCCAAAGTTAGTTTTCAACACATCCCAACATGCCAACCCGGTTTAGTGTCCTACCAATGTCTGACACCAACATGTTTCCAAATCTTTAGGGTCAATGATAATAGGCTCGACTCAAACATTGCAAAGAATCCAGTTAACAGCAAGAACAATAAAACAATTAAATTTTGTCATACTCGGGATGGATAATCATAGTAAGCAGTTATTTCGATGATAAGATTCTCCAGGCTAGGACAGTGCTTCAGCAAGTTCAGTATTCCTGGTAAGTGCCATCTTACAAAATCCAGTTGAAGGTGAAGCGTCTTGCAACTGAAGGTCGGGGCTGGTAGATTTGTCAACTGCCATGAAGAAAATACCTAGGCAGACAAAAAATAAAACACAAAAGTTAAAGAAACTAAATACATAGATTTTTGCGTTGGGCTATTCAAGCGCTTGGTCAACATTCTTTGTTGCTATGTAAAACATGAGTATTCCCCATCTATTTATTTGAACAATGCATCTCTACACCATGAAAAAGATATTGTCAGTAAGTTCAAATTAAGATTAAACACATTTGACGCTTAAACACATTCAATGCGATGCACAAATTTGGTGTGTTCTTCAGCACATAAGTAAATTATTGTGTTGGCCAAAAGGATTGTGTCAAAAAGGAAATGGTCCTATGCACTGTGAACGATGATTCTAAGTTATCAAGAAAACAAGGAGGTTTCTTCCGTAGGTATTGTATGATAAAGAATGCAATCGAAGAGATGCTTACAATAGCAAAGAATGCTGCATCCACCAAATTTGCCGTAAATGCTTGCTAAACTGAACCATGAAAATGCAGACGTCCACTGTCATATGACAATTTTACTATACTCTTGAGTTTTTATTGTCTAGCCTCCATAAGACTCTACACTAAAGAATATGCCTTTTGCCGATTGCACATTTACCATTTCTGTGTTTATGGAAAACAATATGAGAAGGGTGTGTTTGTAATCTGATGATATTTAAAATAAAACTCTCTTTTTGAAAAATTAAAATGAAATTTCTTAAGAAAAGGAGAGAAGCACAACCTCAAGATGACAATTTAATCAAGGACGAGTGCTGACAACCACAAGGTAAGTGAAAAAATCATTAAAAAACTGATTGCATAATGTACATGAAATGTTGAGTATGCCTAAACCTGAGACCCTAAAGACAAAGTCCAACACCATAACCCCTCCATCCAGTCCATAAATTTATTGATATTCCATATCTTGAATAGAAGAGTTTATAGTTAGTACGTCCACCTAAAAGGCTATTTCTCCATAGAGTCAGAAATCTCAAATATACCTGGAGAAGTTGCGGAGAAAGAGAAAAAGCCACATACCAGAACAAACCAGGAACATAGCTTGAGAGTTTTGGCCCCTGTAATTGTTTGGAGGAGTATTCTCATTTCTTGATAATCCTTGTACTCTTTGAAATCAAACTTCTCCATACGATTGACAGACACTTCAACAATAGATGCTACATTGGTAATATCCAGCACCTCCACAGTTCCAGACATGTCTAATGATAGGAGAGTTGGACAGGAGACATGTATCCTTGTTCCAAACCATCTAATGCCAAGTACCAATGTCTTTAAATTCGAATTGAGCAGAACCAGTCTTCTATGGCCATAGCAAAACCACAGAGTCAATTCCTCAAGCACTGGGCAACCAGATAGAATATAATCCATCGATTGATCCATTAGCATAACATTATCAAGAGAAAATGTTGTTAGAGCCTTCAGCTCGCTCTTCTTTTTTGCATTTATCTTACAGTATGCCAATCGAAGTTCAACCAAATGAGGACTGCTTAGAACAAAATTAGGCAGATCATAGTAAGCCCGGGGCTCAAATGTACCATGTGCAGAGAAAGACAAGTCAAGGACCTTCAAATTCTTATTTAATGCGAACTGGATCCAGGTACCAATTTCATTAGCCATTCTTTTCTCACTCCTCAGACAGTCATACTGCCATCTGTCTGTTCTGCTGGATACTCTCTGTCGAATTGAATGGGATAAGCTAAAATGAAAATCAAGGCATAACTTATAAAGAGTTGGGCTCTTATTACGAAGAAGCACATGACGAACAAAGTTCAAGAACCTTTCGTCATAGTCACAACGATTAGCTTGACTATAATAGACGCAGTTGTGCCCCGGAAACATGCATTGATCAAAAGTGAGTGTGTGGATGAATGGCCAGAGGTGATTAAATCGTCGAATCAAGATTGTGTTCAGGGAATCGATTGTTGGCAATAAGGAGAGAATATGGATGAGGATGGCATCTGGTAGTCCACTTATACGGTCTTCGTTAAAGTTACAGCTTCTTTGCCTTGCAGACATATTCCTTCTGTAAGACAACATAGCACATTTTTAGGTGCGATAAATTGCAAGCTATGAAATGACTGAGCATATGTTATTCCTAGAAACCAAGAGGCACAGAACAAGAACTTTCCTCCCCCTAGTTAATCAGGCTGAGAAATCCTCGAGCGATAATCTCAGCATATTAAATTTCCAACTAGAGATAACAATTCATGTTGATAAAACATTGGATCAAACAGATGGGGAAACTTTTTAAGTAATTACCATTCATAGTTTGGATTAAAAAGTTTCTAAGACAAGGCATATGCATTCTTAGATTCAATCACTTTCTAAGAGTACCCACTGATATAAAAAACAAACTTCAAAAGGAATCCACTTAGAAGAGTTATACGCGCACATATCCAAGGCATCCACCTAAAAGATAAACAAACAGAATCATAAACCAAAAGAAAAGCTTAACAAGTTTCTAGTATCTAAACCTAAAAAATATCAACAGAAACGCATGGACCAATAAGTAGCAATGCAGCTCAGGTTACAACGTCACATAACCACATTTTTATTCGGAGATCCAAAAATTTGAAAACAACGCAGCAACCCGGATTTGCTCTTCTGAATGGGCAAAGTCTCACTTGCTCGGACACGGGTGCGGGTGTCCGACAATGGTGTGGATCTAGAGGTCGGATTTTTCAAGATGTAAATTTTAAAACTCGGGGATACGGATCCTAGTATGGATACGGGTGCGGGTCCGGCTAAAAATAATTAAGAAAATGAAAATCTCTCTAATTTATGAGAAATTTTGTGGAATACTTACGTATAGCTTGTAAAGTGTGGATTTCCTTTTTATTCTCAAGTTGTAGATAAGTAAAAGATTGATTTCCTAGATTAGGTATGCTATTTTCTTCAAATTTACCCTAGTTTTAGTTCTGATTTCAGTAATCAAATTGTATCTCGTCTCGAATTTTTCTATCCATCGTGGTCAAAGTACCCAAAATTGTTTAAACAGATCCGATACTGATCCCATACCCACACTCATACTAGTGTCGTGTCGACACGGATGCGGCACCTAAACTGCTATGTCGGAGCAACTTAGGGGAAAGTTAACCGGCACACAAATGCGATAAGCGCATAAAATGTATACCAATTCTCTTTCTTTTGTAGATGACCTCAATCAAAAATCTCATATACAGCGTTGAGCTTACAATAGACTCAAACCAAATTTTAACCATAAAAGGGAGCAAGACAAAATTTTAATATCTAAAACCAGAGTAGTTAGACCTTTTATACCCTGAAACAGAAAGAAACTGAATATCATAAGATGCATTGACAAAAGAAAGATCTAACACAGTTTAAATCAAAGCAAGATTCTCATTCAGGATTCAACAATTGGAACACAATGCAAAAGCCTAGATTTGCCAAACCTAAACGCCCCCTACCAAAACGAACCCGTATAAACATATGAGCGATTCCAGCCATGAAGTTAACAATTGTCCAAAAGGAAAGAGAATGAATAGCATAACATTTTTTCATATACCTGTTTCAGGACTGATTTTTCTACTGTTAGATGAGAAATCAAGCCCTCTTTTAGCGCAAGTTACACACTCGCCTATTTAGTACAGAAATGATATGAGTTTTGCTTCTGAAAATTACAGTGTTACACGAAATTTATATAGAGGATATCGAGCGTTTTTGGCCAAAATATCTTGCCACTAGGCTCACTCCGGTGCATGCTTTGCTGTCAGTAAATTAGATGCAACCGTCCGCTATAAGCAACCCCCACTTCGCAATAAATAAGTCAAATATATATGTCGATAACTTCATACCACAAGGGTTATATGTAACCGATCATAAAAGCAGTATAACGTCGCAAAAATACAACACAACCATAACAGGAAACCTAAAACTACTCCTATATTAAATTCCTAAATTATTCATGCGACCTTGATCCTACCATATAGAGCTACCAATGGAAACAAAAATCAAATTGAGAAATTCTTACTTAAATGAAAAAGTAATAATCAAGGTATTTACCTCAAGTATTCAGAAACCACGTCGTTCTTTTAGAATTTGTATGAATGCCACTGCACTGACCTTGATTCCACCAACCACAAGCATCTAAGATGACTCCATCGTCAATAAAAGACTGCATTTTCGCCTTAAAGCGGAAAAATAACTCCAGTTCCATTGCCAACAATCGATTCTCTCAACACAAACTAAATCCGAATTTCCTTGACCCCAAATACTTTTGTAGATCAACTTTTCTTCCCTTTTGGAATTCCAAATAAATTGCAAGCATACATCCTAACCGCACTCTCTGTCATCGATTTCTTCCCAAAAGTAAAAGATAAAAGCATACTTGGTTCAATTCGATCAAACAATCACATAGTCCAAGAGTCTGCTAGAGCTACCAATAAATTTATTTACAATATTAGGTCAGAATTATCAACACACTTTATATCAATTTCAAATTCTTGAGCTTAATCTTAGGATTAAAACCATAGCCCCATAAATCTTTTACACAAATAAACATGGAATTCAAATCAAAAGAGCTAAATACCACATGTGTGGATTCATATTTCATATTTCATAGTTCACATACACATGAATTTACCCTACTACTGTGGTTTGAAAAAATTATACAGAGTTGTAAATAACCACTGTGAAAGAGCAGCAACAAGCCATCAATAATAGTATTATTTGGTTTAATATTAACAAACTATTTCTTCCCTGAGTGATAATCACCATTGCAGCAGCAAAACACTGTTTAAGCAAATATTCAGAAATTGATTAAAAGGGGAAACCCTCGACTGGACCAAGATCGGTGTTACTCTTAACAGCTTCAATTTTGAATTTTACGGTCCCCAATACTGACCTTGTTGGAATATATTCTAAATTAATCAGCTGCACTCACTATTCCAATTAAATTAAAGTTCTCGGACTTAAAAACCAAAATGTGTTGGAAAAAAAATTGGTGATCATAATATATATATATATATATATATATATATATAACGCCCTAACTTATAGCGCCCACGCTATACCGTCAAAATTGCAAGGGACTCTCTATTTGGTCGCGCCCATTTAACCTATATCCTTATTTTTAAAATTCTTTAACCTATATCCTAAATTTTGACAACTTTAGACGCCTCCTCTTCTTTCTCCTAACCTATATGCTCCTTTCTTCCTCCTCTTCTTTTCCTCTTCTTCTATTCTCTCTCAAGCACACAAGACTTTATATAAATATTATTGTTGGATCTGTAAAGTTAAATTATGAATAGTTTAATGGATTTAGATTCTTGAAAGCTGTATAAGAATTAGAATGGTGTCAAACATTTAAGAGTTTCCAAAAATGCAAAAGTGTCACATAAACTGGAATAGAGAGAACAATTATTTAGTAAGAACATAACCTCGTATAAATTCATTGCACAGAAGACCATTTCCAACCATGAAAACCTTAGCATTGCTAAAGAATTTTCGTCCCCAGGAACTCCATCCAAAGTGGACGAGCAACTGCTGTACACTTGAGTTTGCTTCTCTAAATAGTGTGTAGAAATAAGGGAGATACATGTAACGAACATGTATCCCTTCCCTCATCAATTGTGTATTTTTCTCTCTGTAATGGACATAACAACTTCGGCTCTAAGAATATTGAAGTGTGAGCAAACGTTCGGTAAATATTAAAGTACCGGAAGATATCCGTATTCTGTCACTCCGCAGGGAGTTGCTTGTTATGCTGAGTTTAACATCAAAGACATGAAACTCTTAGAGATTTTTTGAGGACTCCGCATGAAACCGGGAATTTCTTGTGATAAAAAATGTTAGAAATGTACTTCAAGTCTGAAGACGTTCGCAATAATGAGGTTGCCTATAATAGGATATCCCTCAGTCATCGGGTGATTATTTTGGAGCAGTTTTAGCCGAACATGTTCCGAGTGAAAGAGTTTGGCCTGATCTAAACTTATCTCCACGGGCGAAGTAGGAGCGAGGAAATAATTACTCACCTATTTTTTTACTATAATAAAATTAAATAATTAATTTTCATACCTTTACATGATTTTATTATTATATATTCATATAACAATACTTAATTTGAGTCCAAATGAACCACATTTTGGTTCCAGACTCGATATTTGAGGCCTAGTACCACCAAGGTATCCAACGTTTTTGTGTTTGTGATGAGAAAATTTTCCCGATTTATCACTCAACAGGTTTGTTATTTTATATGTTAGTTTATTATTTTACACGTTAGTTTATTATTGTATATGTTAGTTTATTATTTTATATGTTAGTTTTATTATTTTATATATTTGTTTGTTACCTACATATTTTTGACTATAATAAAATTAAATAATTAACTTTCATAACTATACAAGATATAATTATTAAATATTCATATAACAATACTTAGTTTGATAAAACTTTCTTGCGGATCGGTACAGAGACGTCTGTACTTATCTTCGAGAGGCTACAGGTTGTTAGGAGCACTTCCCTTCTTGATTCCTCACCGTGCGGTTTGATTCCTCATTTCCTTTCCATTATCTTATGCGACATGATGGGCTTGTAATAAATCGAGAATTGAGTAATTTTAATGGTACTACAGATGTGGTGCGGGATGTTTCACCATGCGTAGTTGTTTGGGCTATTGTCATCGCCTTGCGGAAGGATACTTTGTCTTTTCAGCTCAGTAGTTGTACTTCTGAGAGCTTTGAGGCTATGCACAGGTTGTTATGATGCCCATGAACGGTTATCACGCAGTAATCGATGTGATGGTAGGATGCTTGCCCATGTGTCAGGGCAGTGAATGACTTGAAAGGAGGTCTACACGAAGCACGATTTAGAGATTCAGTATTTCATTTCCGACGGAGGAAAGGCAATCAGACTATAAGTGTTCAAGTTTGGGTTGATAGAGTAACGAGACTGGGTGTTTTCAAGTGTGGTGGAATTTTCATCTGTGACGTGGTGTTGTCGTCCTCAATTGGATGTGTTAAGTTCGCCGGTGTTATGATCTTCTATAATTCGCCTTTGGGGTAGGATATTGTGAGATAGTATTGGAGAAACGTCTGTCAGAGATCGCGGGGTGCGGTGGTCCAGGATTGAATGGGTATTTCTAATGCTGACGGCTCGAGAAGGAGGATCTTCAGAAGGGGTTGAAGTTAGTAGCAATCTATCGCTTCAAGTGCTATAGAGATAGATATTGATCTAAGGCAACAGCTAGGCAGCAAAAGAATGAGGAAGGACATGTGGGAGGTGTCTTGCGGTGGTTAAACTTCTAGAAGGACAAGTGTGAGAAGCAGGAGTCGAGTAGTTGCTTAGAGGATGAGTTCGACCAAGGTG
This sequence comes from Nicotiana undulata, assembly GCA_005239495.1. Taxonomy (NCBI): domain Eukaryota; kingdom Viridiplantae; phylum Streptophyta; class Magnoliopsida; order Solanales; family Solanaceae; genus Nicotiana; species Nicotiana undulata. Next base: position 35,553 of record ML261581.1, on the reverse strand, counting down.
GGAGAGAGGCGGAGTAGCATATGGATTCTGTGGTAGGATGACTACAAGCCTTGAGAAAAGTTTAGAGTGATTTGGAAATTTTAGTGGATGGTGATTGGGTCCACAAGCTTAATTTGAAATATTGGCTATTATACGACATGAGATTGGATGCAACTGAAAGGAGTTGCTTGATATGAAGAAGGATGCAATATAACTTTGAATTGGAAGGTATTGTCTCACATTTAGTTGATGTCCATAAAGAGTGAACGAACTGATATAGTTGGTGAATGAGAACGAGCTCAAGATGGGTTATTGATGTCGTAGTGATTGTACCTCATGCAACGACGTTTGAAGATGTCGGCATGTAATTTCCACAACTGGGTTATCTCATGTGAGCAGGTCAGCGGTCGCGTGGTTGGCAAAGCATCTACGAAGGATATTACTGACCATCCAGTAAGAGGCCGAATATGTGAATGTTGCTAGAGATTCAGAGTGTTCATGAAATGCTAACAGAAGGATTTCGAGGAATTTGGGCGGGTTGGTTGTGCAAGATCATGTCAACAATGAAGAAGGAATCTCGGTGGGTTCCAAAGTTGTGTAATAGTAGTTTCAAGCTAAGTGAGAGAGTCCCACCTCCTACGATTGGGTTGAATGGTTATATACTTGTGAGGTTTCTTGTCATTGGTGTATTGGTGGGTTATTAAGACTAAGGGAAAGGAAACATCAGTGGTGATTTGAGCAAAAGGATTGAGGAATGTGTGCTATATTGGGCCTTAAAAGTTCATGTGCTAGCAGAGCCTTGAAGTTGATTATATTCAGGACCAAGTCAAAGTGGGTGACTCTCAACAACGGTCCTAGTGAATTCAAAATTTAAAATGCAATGCCTAAGAATTTCAAGCCCGTAGTATGGTTAGGAATCAAGCTTTTGCAGCAGATTATGAAAAAAGGGCTTGGATCTATATTATCTTCGGCTTGCAGTATAGTATTTGGAGGAATGAAGGAAAATGAATTCGGATTCGTAGAGGAATTTTCGGAATCGGTGTATCAGTTGAGGATGTGAGCATGCGCACAAGGAGGGTATGAGATGGTTGCTGGGATTTGAGACAACATGGTCTCGTGATACAAAGCCACTCGGGAGGAGTGCAGATTGAGTCGTTATGTGTTGAGTGGAGTTATAATTATTTCTAAGACAAGTTAAGGATAAGTTAGAAAAAGTCAGGTCTATTAGCCATGGTTTAATTGGCATGATGGTGGCAGTGATCAGTACCTCCAGTGTGATTCGATTATGCATGTGATTTGTGGCGGTATGTGCGAGGCTTAACGGCCTCCGTAATTGGTTTTATTTGGGAGTAATTAGGTATTATGACATGTGATGTGTATGCGGATCCTGGAAGGGCAGTGGTGGTTTAGACCACTACTTGAGGATTTGTATATTCTACGGTTATGAGAATTCAATCGTGTGTTGTTATGGTTCTCTTGGAATGAGTTAAGTAGAGTTTCTACATGATGAAGTGTTTACTCTATTAGTGGTTCAGGAGCTGGGATGAAATTCTTGTACTCCTGCACATTGGCATGATTAAGTGCATCTAGCATGGGATTCAGAAGTTGAGGATTCAAGATTTACGATTCGGTGTTGACAAGGATGTCACGAGCTCGGATGAGCAAGAAATGGATTTGAAGGTTTAGAGTAAGCTGGTGTTGTCTTCAGCGTCCCCTGAGATCGGTGTTTTGTGAAAGAGGCTTTGTATCCTAGTTAAAGATTCTTGATTTGCTTTACAACATTAGTGTGGCCAGTGGTATGGATGTGCATACTTGTTACCTTGTGTGGAAGGTTGCGGGAGCGTGACCGCGGAAAGATTGTATAAGTGTGACAGGTAGTCACTTAATTGAAGGAAGATTTGAAACCAAGTGAGAGATTTTGGTGATATCGTTAATTTGAGAATTTATGCCTAAAGGGAACTCGACTTGTTGGGTTGTGGAATGTGGGGGTTTGCTCCGGCTATGATGGTTGTTCTTGTGTGTTATTGGAAAAAAAGGGTTAATCGAGACCCGTGAAAGGTTATTAGCCTAGTACGGTGCGATCTGAATCATCTTGAGGTCTGTGGATGGATTTAAATATGAATACGGGCTCTATATTAGGCCAGAGGTGTTCGTTTCAGTATAGCGCTCCTCATGGAGGAGTATTAAAACATGGGTGTTATTTCGGCGTCTGCTATTTCATATGATATTATATTGTGCCGTGTGGGTTGTGTAACAACTTGATAATTTTCTTATGTGTTGAGATTCCGCGTAGCGATGGTGTTATGTGAGCATGATGGCTCATGAGATTCAGATCATATATCGCACCTCGGTTGTGCTTGAGTTTTGTAGCTTCTGGCTCTATATGTCTCCCCATGGATGGTATTGTGCACTTAGCGTTGCTTGTGACCGATATTCAGTATTTTGTAGTAATGAGCAGTTTAGCTCGGTGTGTATCTCTTTATGTGAATTTTATGTGTGGATCGGGTGTTACGCTTCCACGGGTATGTTATTTGGATCGGATTGCACGTTGCAACAGTGTAATGTTGAGTACGGTTTTCTATATTATATTTTTGTGTGTTTTGTTTCCCATTAATGGATCTAGGATCAGTGCAATCAGATCATATGAAGTGTATCAAAGAGCAAATGCCATTAATTGATTTAGCATAAGGTGATGGCTCTTGTCAGGAGTATAGACTTAATGATTTGTTGGCTCGGCAGTTGGTTATGGAATTCTACATGTCTCTTCCGTCGTGGCAGTATTGCAAGAGTTGGAACATGACTTATATGAGTCATGAAGTATGTGGGAGCATCAGATTCGTGGAATTTTGGCTATTATGATAAGAGAATGTTATTATGGTCAGGTGAATTATGCGGTGCATGGTATTAAATCAGCAAAGGCATTCAATCATGTTGTGGTACATCGTGTGATGATTGATACATTGTTCGTATGTTGAAAGCAGGCCAAGTGGAGAGTTTCAGACGTAGGAATTTGACTCTAAGGCTTGTTGGACTAAATAAAAGGGAGAATCTTCAGACTGACTCGAGCTAATGTGCTCAACTGGGTTGTGGTAGCACAGGCAAGTGCACGAGGTGTTAAACAGTGATTTTGGACAACTCCAACGCAATTCTTAGCACGTTCGAGGACGAACGTATGTTTAAGTGGGAGAGAATGTAACGACCCGACCGGTCATTTTGAGCTCTAGCGCGTCGTCCGGCGGTTTGAGGCCTTGAGCAACTTCACTTCAGGTATTATGACTTGTACGCGTGGTCGGAACTGAAATTTCGGAAGTTCAGAATTGATTTGGAAAGAGATTTCTCATTTCGGAAGCTTGAAGTTGGAAGAATTGACTAAGGTTGGATTTTTGAGTAAACAACCTCGAAATCGAGATTTGAAGGTTCCAACAGGTTCGTATGATAATTTCGGACTTGGGTGTATGTTTAGATCGGATTTCGGATGACCCAAGAGGGTTTCAGTGTCTATTGTGGAAGTTGGCAATTTTGAAGAAATCCATATATTTGGGTTGAAGTTCATTTCAATGTTATCGATGTCCGTTTGGGATTCCGAGTCTGGGAGTAGCTTCGTATAGTGATTCTGGTATTGGGAGTGCGCCTAGAAGTGGATTCGGAGGTCCGTAGGTCATTTTGGAGTCGTTTGGAGAAAGTAAAAAAATTAAAGATTTTTGAGAAGTTGGACCGGAAGTGGACTGCTTGATATCGGGGTCGGAATTCGATTCCGAAAGTTGGAGTAGGTCCGTAATGTCGAATGTGACTTGTGTGCAAAATTTGAGGTCAATCGAACGTGATTTGATAGGTTTCGACATCGAATGTAGAAGTTTGAAGTTCTAAAGTTCATTGAGCTTGAATTGGGATGCGATTCATGATTTCGATGTTGTTTGATGTGATTTGAGGCTTCGAGCAAGTTTGTGTCATGTTTTGGGACAAGTTGTTGTGATTGGACGGGGTCCCGGGGGCCTCGGGTGTGTTTCGGATGTGATTTAGATCATTTTGGGCTACTTTGGATGCTGATTTGCTGATATCTGGTGTTGTTCTTCGCGTTCGCGAAGACGGATTTGGCTTATGAGATTTTCTTCTTCGCGTTCGCGGAGAAGGAAATCTCTGTTGCGCAGGTCTAACTTCGGAGGTTCATATCTCACAATCTATAAGGGATTTTGAGATGATGTAACAACGAAAGTTGTAGCCCTTTGTGTATAGGTTTCATAAAGGTAAACCATTTATCATATGTATTTGTGTACAAAGATTTATTGATGTTACACTACAGGCTGTCCGGAAGATGAAGAAGAAATTTGTGTTGCAGAGGGCTGACTTTGGCAGCTTATATCTCGAAATCTATAAGGAATTGGGAGATGACCAAAACATGAAAGTTGTAGATCATGAAGTCTAGTTTGCATAACATCTGTCATTTGGAGTTTTGTGCTAAAAGTTATGACCATTATACTAGTGACTATTTGAGAAGAGTTTGGAATGACTTTTCGAGAATTTTGTTCTTCGCGAACGCGAGGGGAAGACCGCGAACGCGAAGAAGAGTTGCCTGGCAGTGTATAAGTTTTCAAAAAATAGGTTTGGCTCATTTCATCTCATTTTCTCCATGGGAGACGACCTATGGGTGATTTTGGAGCTCCATCTTCATCATCTATGTCACGGTAAGTGATTCCCACCTATTGCAAGTACTTGGATTATATATAGATTTTAACATGGAAATTTCATGGAAATTAGTGGAAAATTATGGGGTTTGGTAAAAAACTTACGATTTGGTATTTTTGGATTGTTACCTCAAATTTGGGAATGAAATTGTGAATAAATTATATATTTGAGTTCGTGAGGTTATGTGTAATCTTTATCTTCGGAAAATTTTAAAATTCAGGCACGCGGCCTTGAGGGTGATTTTTATCGACTTTTCGATCGGGGTTAGGAATTTGTTATATGTTGGACTCTAATGGATATTTGAGCATATATCAACGGGTTTGCGTAATTATTGGCTAGTTTTGGGGCATTGTGCATCAATTTGAGTCATCGGAAGGGCTTGGAAGCCGGTAATGGAACTTCGGAGCGAGGTAAGTCTCCTTTCTAACCTTGTAAGAGGGAATTGTCCCCATAGGTGAAATAATTAATTATGTGCTACTATTTGTGGGGGCTACGTACGCACGAGGTGGCGAGAGTCCGTGTGTAGCTACTATTATGCTTATGTCCGGGTAGTCTAGGACCCAAAATCACGCTTTACTTGCCGTACTTGTAATTTTACTGATAAATTCAAAATGCTTAAATCATATAGAACTTTGAAAATGAATTTTTATAAAGATTAGACACCATCTTCTTGACCATTAAAAGAAAAATTGTCATTTTCTTGGGTAATTGTTTTCCTGATGAAGTCTGGATTGACTGTTTGAATGTGTGTATCTATGAGTACCTGCGTCGCATGAATGATTAGCGAGCGGGGTTACTATATTATTCATATTTGATTGCGTCGCACGTATAATTCACGAGCGGGGTAATATATGCATCTATGGTTCGCACTGTTCGACCCTCCGACAATGCACATTTTATTATTTTGTTGGATCGGGTCGTACGATCTCGTCATTATTTACACATGCTATTTGCTTGGTACTTTCTGTGATTAGAATTGCTTAAATTCCTTGAGATATAAGTTGTTAACTAAAATGACGGAAACTGAAATTATAATTATGAAAGAATCTGTCACTTCCTGTTCTTATCTATTATTTAATCATGACATTCATGCTTAGCGTCACATTTTATTATATTAATTTGACCACTAGTAAGTGTCAAAGTCGACCTCTCGTCACTACCTCTTCGAAGTTAGACGGTATACTTACTAGGTACACGTTGTTTTTGTACTCATACAGGCACATGTATGTCTAGTGCCCTAGCTTGGCGCATCGGCATGGTTGATACAAAGACTTAGGTAAGCTGCACCTCTCGAGACGACCCGCAGCAAACAGAGTCTCCTTCAGAGTATTGTGTTGTATATTCCTTACTGTCTAAGTTTGTATTCCGGACGGTTATTGTATTATTTTTGTTTCCTAGGAATTTGCTCATGCACTCGTGACACCGGGTTATAGGATTTATTCATTATTTGATTTCATTAAAGATATCATTATTTAATTATAAAAGTTCTTCATTTATTGTCAAATGCAAGGAAATAAATGATTTCAAAAATACTAAAATGAGAATTTAATTAACTTCTTGGTGTTGGCTTTCATGACAGTGGTTTCCGGCGCCATCACGACCTTTAATGGATTTTGGGCCGTGACAAATTTAATCACAAAAAAAAACGAGATGGAAAAAATATTCAGCTATGTCGTATTGTGATATGTATAATAGTGGGGGATTATGGGACAAAAAATAAATCCACTTGGTTTTAGACTGGGTACAACCCAAGGTCATCGTTCCCTTTGGTTTTCACAACCAAAAAATTATTCTGAAGGTTTACAAGAAGATCAAAAAATAAGAGATTGTATCAAGAATTCAATCACGAAAAATATATACCATAGTATAAAGTAACTAATTAACATTTTTTAACAACTAATAATAATTTCTCTATTTTACTATTTTTTTAGCACACTAATAATATAGTCCGGATAAAAAATAACAAATTAATAATTTAATTTAAGAAGTCTGATAAAATCGAGTATTTTCTCTCTCTAACTTTGTGCTCCCGGCGCGTGATACACTATCGTGCGCCATCTGTGAATCGCCATGGTGAGGAAGAGAGGATGACCTGCAAAACAACCGCTCGTGACCGTAGGTAGCTCTATTAGCTCAAGTGTGATTGCTGAAACCATCGAAAGAGGAAGCTCACAGCAAGTGGTAACTCCTATTGGCAACTCGTTCCCAGCTAGGTCAATCGATTTGGTGGTGAAGAGTACTAACCCAGATGTGCACAAGAAATTGATCTTAAGCCCACATGCAACATCAAATACAACACCAAATCAACCAATTATGACTTCAAATCCTGCTGCTCGAGAAATTTTGCATGGGGAGATAAGAGAATCAAGTTTTACACCAGTAACTAGGGATGAGGGAGGTGAACAACAGAAAAATGAAAAGGATCCGACATAGCCCGCAGCGTCATGAACAACTCTTTTTGTTGGAAATCGCTCTGCTGAGAATGGTATGCACCTAACTTACATTGCGCCTGAAATTGAGAATTGGCAGTTTGTCATCAATTTTGATAAAACTGAAATTGAGTGTGAAACTGAGAAATGGAAGAAAGCTCTTATTGTCTATATAATTGGGGAAATGCCTGGGTGCAATCATATGAGAAAATACATCTCACAATTTTGGAACAATGTGGCCAAATCAGATTTATTTCTTCATGACGAGGGATATTATATCGTCAAATTTCAGAGCCTAGACGATTGGCAGGAAGTATTGTATGGTGGTCCTTATACCATCAATAGCAGGCCAATCATTCTAAAACAAAGGATTGCGGATTTTGATTTCAATGATGAATTCTTGACAGAAATTTCATTGTGGGAGAAGTTTCCAAAACTCCTGATGAACTGTTAGGGCACAAATATATTTAGCAGAATGGCTAGCACTATTGGTAATTCGTTGTTTGCAGACCAGTGCACAACAAAACAAACCAGGGTGTCATATGCAAGAATTTTGATAGAAGTAAATGTGACAAAGAAGTTGCCTACTAAAGTAACAATTAAGGATTCCTTTAATAGGCAAGGCAATCCTATAATTCTAGTTGAATTGGAGGACTTCTCAGAATTCTACAATAACATGTTGCTAAGTGAAATACCTTGGAAGGGAGATTATTACACATGGACCAACAACCAAAGAGAGGATGACAGAGTATGGAGCAGACTTGATAGGGCAATTGCAAATGATGAGTGGATGATGCAATATGGGCACTTGAATGTAACTTATGGAGAACCATTCATTTCAGACCATAATCTTATGCTTATATCATGAGAGAGCCAAGGAGCAACATTAAATGTAGCACAAGGAAGGTCCAGAACTATGACAATTGGAAAGATGAGGAATGCGTGGTTTAAGCTGAAACAACTGAAACCAGTCTTTAAGCAACTAAACTCAACAAAGTTTAAAGGAGTTGCAGGGAAAATTACGCAAGCCAGAGAAAATTTGAAAGAGATTCAAGAAGCAATGCAGAGCCATTACTTAGATACTCTAGATGATCAGGAGAAAAAATGCCTACATCAATTGGAGAAGTGGTCATTGATAGAGGAAAGTGCACTGCAAAAAATTTCTAGGGCTACTTGGATTAGACTGGGTGATTCAAACAACAAATATTTCACAACCATAATGAGGGAAAAACAAACTCAGAAGCAGTTTCTTGAGATCAACTCCTTAACAGGTAAACTACAAGAACCAAAAGCAATCAAAGCTGAATTTGATGACTTTTATAAATCTTTGATGGGAACAACAATATCTAGATTACCAACTGTCAATAGATTGGTCATGAGGAATGGTCCTTGTCTATCACATGTGCAATAGAAAGATTTGTGTGCCAATGTTACATAGGCTAAAATCTATGAAGGGCTAAATGCAATTGGGGGCTGTAAAGCCCCAGGGATAGATGTGTTCAATGCTTTGTTTTTCAAGAGATCATGGCCCATTATCAAGAAAGATGTCTGTGAAGAAGTGAAGGAATTCTTTGATACATGGATCCTATATAAGGCCATAAATTGCGACACTCTCACCTTACTGCCAAAAGTTTCCAACCCAGACACTGTAAATGATTATCGACCCATAGCATGTTGCACAATATTGTATAAGCTGATTGCCAAAGTCATAACCGGAAGAATGCAAAAATTTATGAATCATATCATCTATGACCCACAAACATGCTTCATTCCAGGGAGAAGAATAGCAGACAACATAATATTAGCTCATGAGCTGGTTAAGTCATACAACATGAAGCATATTTCTCCTAAATACATGATAAAGATGGATCTACAGAAGGCTTATGACTCTGTAGCATGGATATACTTAGAGCAGGTTCTTGAGGGGCTGGCTTTCCCTGAGAAGTTTATAAAATGGATAATGGCTTGTGTGACAACAATTAATTACTCTATTTTGTTAAATGAGAAGAGCCTTTTAATGCAGCTAAGGGATTGAGGCAAGGAGACCCAATGTGACCATTCTTATTTTCTATTGCTATGGAGTATCTGAGTCGACTACTCAAATGATTGAAGCAAGATAAACAATTCAAATACCACCCTCGGTATCACTCACTTGTGTTTTGCGGATGACTTATTACTATTTGTCAGGGGTGAGCTAGAATCAATGCAGAGGCTCCATCACTATTTCTGGACATTCTCATCTGCCTCAGGGCTACGGGATAACTTGCCAAAGAGTGCAGTCTATTGTGGGGGCATGGATCCTATGCAAAAGGCAGCTTTCATTCAAGATCTTGGTTACGCTGAGGGGAAATTACCTTTTAAATACTTAGGGGTTCCACTAGACACTAAAACGCTATCCATTCTTTAGTGATTTACCCTAAAGCTAGGGTTTAGATATTTTCAAGATCTGTTAAAATTTTTCTATTTTTTGTTAAATATATTTTTTAATATTTCCGTATATTTATCTATATGCATTTTATTGTAATTTTCGTGATATTGCTGACTTGTTTTACTCGCCCTATAATTAGGGCTCAGATCTTTTATGATTCTATTTTTTTGAGTATTTTTTCTTTAATGTTTTTGTGTATGTATGTGCATATGTGTTGTGATTATCCCTTTGACTATTTTTACTTACCCTAAAAAATTAGGGTTTCGATTCTTTATTTCCTTAATGATTCTGTCTATCCATTTATGACTCTTGCCTTTAAATGTTACCCTAAACCTAATAGTCTTTGATTCACCAGATCTGTTTGATTCCCTAAATTACATGTTTTACACGTCTATGTACTGTTATTTCTGGATTACCTTAAATAATGTTATGAGTTTTACTTCTTTACTTAATTGTTATCTTTCCTTGATTGATTATTACCTTATTTGTGGACTCTAGCCTAATGCTATTTAAACCCCTCACCTCTTTTCCCTTAGGACAAGACTTAGAACTCGAGACTACTCTCACTACTAAAACGCTATACTGTATACTATTATTCTATTCTGCTTTGATTCCTGGCCGGCTGGAAGTCAAGGCTAGAAATCTTCTTGTTGTTTGCTACTGTTGATGATCATTGCTGCATTACTCAGCTTCTTTCTGTTTCATTTGAACTAGTAAGTCATTGAAACTTCTCTACCATTTCAATTGTTCAATATGCTACTGTTATTAGACTCATTGCTCTATATGTTTTAGACATGTAAACTAATGGATGAAACCTGTTTAATTATGTGCACTTAAGTCTATCTTTAAGTGTGTTTAATATATTTCCCTAAAACTAGTTTACCATGTATCCCTTAGTTTGTTGTCAAATCTGTTAGCACGTTATTCCACTAATTCTGTGCTCACCATGCAATTATTTCTTACCGATACCTTATGTGACTCATTACTGATCAATGGATTTTGTTTTTGTGACTTATGTTGATCTGAATTCTTTGCTGCCTTTTGAAGTATGTTAGGAATTAGTCCATGTCAGTTTATGACTTTGTCTATTTTCACACTTGTTAGTTTCAAATTTGCTTAGTCTCAAAGTACTTGTCTCTGTTTTGTGTGTTATTCCATGCCTAAGTATGATTCTCAGTCCTGTCCTGCACTCTTCTGAGTCCTAACTGGTTGAAAGTCAAAGTAATCTTTGTACTGTCTTTGGCCTTCTTGGTATGAGCACTGCTCAAGGTTCCTATGTGACCCCCGTGAACTCTGACACACCAGGATTTGGTCCATAATTTTCCTTGATTTGGTTCTGATCTTTTTACTCTAGTGTGAGCACTGCTCGGGGTTCGTGAAGCCATTGGGAACTCTGACACACTAGAGGATTGGGCTTGGTATGCTTGTTCTTAAAACAGAAGTGAGTCAATTACTGTGGGGCTCTATGAATACTGCTTTGGAGATGTTGTGGATTGAAGGCCATGGCCTATCTATATGTTGTTTTTGGGCCTGTTATAGGCTCCCTATAGTCTATACATTTTGTAACTTATTCATTTGATTCAGATCTGTAATAATTATTTGTAATAACAATTGGGGTAATAATAAAATTGAGAAATGGGTTTTATTTGATATTCTGGGGGTAGATAACATGCCTATAGGTCTCTTTGCTATTGTAGATAACACACATATAGGTTTTACTCTGCTATTATATGTTAGATAACATGCCCATAGGTTTATTTTACGCCCAGAAATTATATGTTGAAAACTTGTCTAAATGTTTATGTTTGCCATCGCATGTCAGATAACCTGCCTATAGGGATTTCATTATGGTTCAAATAAATTCTGTGAATATCCTATCTACTTTTCTTCGCATGATTAGATACCATGCCTATAGGAAATACAAAAATCAAGATCAACTTACAACATATTTATATCTGTTTCTGTAGAAATCATGGTTATAGGTTTAAATTAATTATCACACTCGCCTAGCTAACATGCATGTCTATGATGGCATTTTCAGAAGTAGAATACTCGCTCGTAGGGATAACTATTATCTGTGCCAATACTAAAATGGAATTTGCATAATGTCATGCTAAATACCACTAGAAAGCATTCCTATAGGAGTAACTAAATAGTTCTGAGCATTTCTATTGTCAACTATCGAATAAGTCACATAGATAACCTGCATATAGGTTTAAGCGCCTTGAATGGAAATTGATAGGCAATCACAAAATCACCTAGGAATTACTTTTCATAAACTGTCAGCATATTTAAAATCCAGAATCACGTAGAAATTATGTCTATAGGATCCAATAGCCTTAACTATTAAAACTATCAATATGCTAATCGGTTTGCGTGCATTTGCAGCCTAATGTGTGGAGGCTAAATTGAGCCTTTATCTGCTCTCATGTGAAAGTTCAAATTGTTTTGTACGTCGCCTAGTTTTACAATTTTGAGCAACCTAAGTTGAGTCTAGAACCATCCAAAATAGAGGTCCCAATGCCTCCAGGACCATAGGTAAGGGACGGGTAGTGCACACATAGGACACGAGTTAGAATTGATTAGAGTGCTTTAGGTAATATAACTTAAAGATAGTAATCGGGTAGCAGGAGATGATAGTCTGTGCCCGCTGAATAATACGAGTAACACCCCGTCTTGGGGAAGTTACGAAGTATTATTTATGTTGCACGGGGTGATTCTTTAGGCTAAAAAACTTAGGACCCCCATCCCTATCAGATAATTCTCTAGCTTCTTTATTAGACTAATTCATATAAGTTTAGTTCGGTCGGGACCCACCGTTGTGGAACTCGAGGAGTGCCTAACACCTTCTCCTCGAGGTAATTTGAGCCCTTACCCGATCTTTGCTAACGCAACTAGTAGACCCAAGTTAATTGAAAATAGGTGACCTAACGCACCTTAATCCGTTAGGTGGCGAATCTCTCCTTTAATAACCAATTCCTTCCCATTTAAAGGAGTTGTCAATGTCGGAACCCTATTTTGCGAGAAAAAGGGGGCGCGACAACATGGCGACTCTGCTGGGGATATCTTTAGGCTTTTACCATAACAAACTTGGTCTATGTGAATTAGTCTCTCTCGATAAGCGTGTCTTTATTACTTTGCTAATGCTTGAACATCACGCTCCCATTTATCCTTGTTATTACTACATGCACACCTCTTTACCACTTTCCTTTATATGAACTTACTTGCAATCCGTCGTTTAATTTGGTTACAATATGCGTTTCCTCCGTTATTTTCTCAATTACGCTCCCTAAATTCACTCGTTAAATTTTGTAATCCCTACCCTTTTATTGCTTTCTTATAATATTTCCATTATACGAACTAACTCTTTCCTTGTTTTTCTTTCTTTCTCGTCTTTACGTTTATTAAATACAATATTTATTGCGTTATCTTGCAAAATACTTGACAACATGTTATCTTCTTTTTGCTTAAATACATGCTCGACGTCATATTCCACTCATGCGTAATTAATACCGTAGAGGCACTTGATGAGTGTACGCGCTCTTCCTACATTACCCTTATTAATTTGGAAAGGTTTATTTGCGGTAAAACTAGTCGATCAGCGGTGCAGTCGACGGTTCAGTGCCTTTCCGTCTCAAGTTGTCCGCTTGAGGGTACCGGTCTAGACTTCTATAGAAAAACCTTAATACGATGTTAACTATACATGCATCATGCTCACACCTAACAAGGGTTAGTATGTTGTCTGCATAATAACCCTTTAAGGAAAAGCCTTGTCCAAATCCCATCGAGATTTCCATAATCCCAATGGGCACGATCCCGATATGTGCATTATTTGGAGAAAACGTGCCGATATGCTAATCAGTAATGTGTGAGTAGTCAAACCCAGAGGGGGAAATGGTATAACCTTGTTTATTTTGCAGAAATGAGGCAAGAAGTCCCCAGTTCGGCATGGTCCGAAGTATACCACCTTTATTGCTACATTGGTGGGAAAATCTTTCATCAAGCGATAAAAATTATATGAAGAGGGTTCTCGGAAATTTACCCTCCTTGCTAGACATCCAACCAAACAACATACTGATCGAAGCTGCTACCATGTTCTGGGATGGAGAAAGAGCCGTCTTCCGTTTTGGCGATGTAGAAATGACTCCCCCTGGAAGAAATACGAGGTTTCCCTGGGTTATCTTGGGATAGTCCTGGTTTGTTGGTGCCAAACAATCGCACTCCTAATTTTTTTCTGAAAATGATGGGTCTGAGAAAAAATGATGATTTAGTCTGCCTGAAGAAGTCCTACATACCTTTAGACTTCTTTTACGAACGATATGGACACAACAAATCCTACCGTATTTTTCATGATGAATTTACCATCACTTCCCTGGGTTGGACTCATCGTCGGGTTTTTTCGTTCGTCGTTTGCTTCCTGGGTATGATAGTGTTTCCAATCCAAGGAGACATGATTCACACTAGGTTGGCTTTGGTAACCAGGGCATTAATGGAAGGAATTGAAGGACAAACATACAGTATTGTCCCAATGATCGTTGCAGAAATGTACCGAGCTCTGGACCGTTGGAAGAAGGGGTTCAGACATTTTGAGGGTTACAATTTGTTGTTGCAGATATGGTTGTTGAAGCATCTTCAAGGAGGCCAGTAACGTCAGAAATTTCCACGAAGATCATGGAATGACCAAATAGATTTCCATCATCCAAAAAGAATGACATTCATCCCATATAAGTTTACACAACCGGAGAACGCTATAGATTGGGTACACATTTTCAGCGATTTGACCGAGGACAAGGCCCATTAGTTGTTCGAGTGCTTTCCTACTAGAGAATTCATCATCAGATACAGGGATGTTCCACATTTGGTGCTGATTGGGTTAAGGGGAATATATCTATATGTTCCTATCAGAGTCATGAGACAAGCTGGAAGAAAATAAGTCATACCGCGAGTCTCCAAGATGAGTCATTATAAAGCGGATTTTCAAGATGATGCCATTCCATACAAATGTGAGGCCCAACATATGTGGCATTTGAAGATTATTTTGGAAAAAGATACTATTGAGCCAAATCGGTACCACGACGGGCATGCATACTTCTATCTATCATGGTTGGATGATGACATAGCGGGAATAGTCGAGCCAGGGATTGATCGAGGAAACAAGGTCAAAGATGAAGTTGCCGAAGTAGAGGTGAAGTGCAAGAGGTTACAAAAGAATCCTTGAGTCCAAGGCCAGGCATTTGGAACATCACAAGGTAGACATGGAGTCAATCAATGAGTGGAGGGAAATGGCTACAAAGTCAACGGAAGGGTTGGAATATTTGGAGCGAGGTCTAATGGAACTAGAAGAGAAGATGAGGAAAAGAGTCGTAGACTGTCAGAATGCAGAGAGCAATGAAGGAAGACACCTAGCAAGGGCGTATCTGCTGCTGGACATGCACGACCTGGGGAATCTAATTGATGGGTCCAATAGGGCCAAGCCTGGAGAAGGTCCCTCCGGGACCAAGTGGATTAGAATTATTGTTTATTTTATTTTTCTAGAGTCGTTTTAGAATTTGAATGTAATAAAGCAAATGCCGTTAGTGACTCATTTATTTATTGTCATTATAGAAGGTTTGGCTTATTTATTACATTAATGAAATGAGGCAATTATCAGCATTAAATTTCTCCGCTAGGCCTACCTCGGGCACAACGAGGTCCCCAAAATTAGGTCGCGAATTTATAATTCCACAATACATGTTTAAATACTTCAAATATCTCTTCTAAACACCTGCTCACCTGTTTACCTTTTTGTTTTTATTATTTTGATTATTCCCATCCCCTAAGGTTGGTTCGCACATACTGGCATTATCAACATACCATACCAAATCTAGAGGCCCTCCACCTCCTCCTCCTCCAAGTGATCCAAAAAGTAAGGGAAAGGCTAAGATGGATGATATGAGTGGTATCCGGAAATAAAATGCTGCACATGTAGAGAATGTTGAAACTTCAGACGGTCGGAGTACTCCGACACAGAACGATCTGGTTCTACGATTGAAGCAAAAAATACTGGAACTGCAAGGGGAACTTGAGCAGGTCCGCAACTTGGCAAACCTCCCCCTTACCTTAAACGTCCCAGATATTAACCAACAAAACGCCCAGAACCTAGTACCCCCTAAAACACACTGAATCAACGTCCACAAAATCCTCCCGCACCTCATCAATACGCAACACCTCCCCAAAATCCTAACCCCCACCAATACCAACTCCTCATTAACACCAACAATCTTCCGACTCAGTACCCGCAAACCACTACCTACCATACTCCTCAAAATACCCCACAACCTATTCCCGATCCGCAAAATTCAACCAATGATCACCACTACACTCAAACCTCCGGCATCCACCAAAACAACCCCATATACGTAGAAACCTTACCTTACTCCACTCAACCAACCTCATACACACCAAAATCTGCTGAGAAGGACCTGCTCATCAAGAATATGGCAGAGGAACTCAAGAAGATCACAAGACGAGTCGAGGGTGTCGAAGAAGGTAAAGGCATTGAAAGTTTGAACTATGAAGATCTTTGTATTCAGCAAAACATAAAACTGCCGGAGGGTTACAAACCTCCTAAGTTTGAGATGTTTGACGGAACGGGTGACCCGAAGGTGCATCTAAGAACATACTGTGACAAGTTCGTAGGAGTTGGGAAAGATGAAAGTATTCGCATGAAGTTGTTCATGAGAAGTCTCACCGGAGACGCCATATCTTGGTACAATAGTCAAAATTCTGAGAAGTGGGTTAATTGGGTAAGCATGTCACCGCACTTCATGAACCAATTCAGGTTTAATACAGATAATGCACGAGACATCTTTTACATACAGAACCTCAAGAAGAAACCAACAGAGACTTTCTGCGAGTATGCTACTCGATGGCAGTCAGAGGCTGCAAAGGTAAGGCCGACATTGGAAGAAGAACAGATGAACAAATTCTTCGTCTGGGCCAAGGATCCACAATACTATGAAAGGCTAATGGTCATCAAAAATCAGAAATTCTCCGACATCATCTAACTTGGGGAAATGATTGAAGAAGGAATCAAATAAAAAACGGGATGGTGACTAATTTTGAGGCATTGCAGGCTACGAACAAAGCATTACAGTCAGGGGGTATATCAAAAAAGAAAGAGGTAGGGGTCGTGATGGTAGCCCAAGGTCCAAAATATCCACTCACATACCAAACACCTTCACCCACATATCAACATTCGGCTCCTAGATATCCTTAACCCGCTACTGCCTATCACACTTATAAAACCCAGCCAGCCTATTATCACTCACCGCCAGCCCGCCAAAATTATCAAAAACCTAAACCTAACTTTGACCGCAGGCCGCCCAGACAATACACTTTTATTGCTGAATCCATCGACCAATTATACAAAAAATTGAAAGTTGCCGGATATGTTACCCCTCGGGGTGAAGGAGTACATGTGATAGAGACTGATGAATAATGGGATCCTGAAGGTTCAATTGGGCTTATTCGAGAAGGGGATGATCCTAAGAAACCTGCAG
Organism: Nicotiana undulata; assembly: GCA_005239495.1. Taxonomy (NCBI): domain Eukaryota; kingdom Viridiplantae; phylum Streptophyta; class Magnoliopsida; order Solanales; family Solanaceae; genus Nicotiana; species Nicotiana undulata. The sequence continues at coordinate 18,493 of ML261581.1, read as the reverse complement.
TCACACTCACTCCTATTGTGGTACAGATACAACCACCAGTCAAAGTTTAGGTAGCCGTATCAACTCCGTTTGAAATTGAAGTGACAACACCTGCACCTGCACCTGCTCTATTTGAAGTAGAAATAACCGCACCCTTCACTGTGACTGTAGCATCTACACGTCCCTTTAATCCCAATGTCGTACCTCGGGATTATGTTGCAGAAGCCAGGAGGAAAGGAAAATCAAAAATAGAAGAATCTGGTGCGGCACAAGGGATGACCAGACTCGGTAGATTTTATACACCTGCGAATTTGGGAGGAACGAGTAAAGAAGCTGCTACCAAACAACCCATCATTGAAACTGGCCCGGATGTTCTTTGGAGGAAGGTACAAACAAGGGAATATTCTATGGTGGACCATCTGAACAAAACTCCTGCCTAGATATCCATCCTATCACTACTGCAGAATTCCAAGGCACATAGGAATGCCTTGATGAAGGTATTGAATGAGGCTTACATGCCTAACAATATTACCAGTGGGGAGATGGACAACATGGTGGGGCAAGTACTAGAGAGCCACAAGATCACCTTTCATGAAGATGAGTTTCCACCAGAGGGATTAAGCCACAACATGGCAATGCACAACACAGTATAATGCGAGGATAAATTCATTGCTAGGGTTTTGATATACGGAGGGTCCAACCTCAATATCTATCCGCTGACAACTCTGAAAAGGTTGGGTAAAGGTTTGCATGAAATACGAGCAGGGACTATGAACGTGAAGGCATTCGATGGATCACAAAGAGCCACAATTGGGGAAACCAATCTATGTTTGCAAATGAGTCTGACCTGGTTCAATGTTGAATTTTAAGTGCTAGACATATTCGCCTCATACAATCAGCTATTGGGACAACCTTGGATACATGCCGCCGGGGCCGTGGAATGTACTTTGCGCTAGGTTGTGAAATTTGAATGAAATCATCAGGAAATGATCATTCATGGAGACAGGAGTAGTCCCATTTACACCAACCAAACTGTCCCGGTCATGGAGAATAGAAGGAAGTTGGGTGGGGAGACTTATCATCGCATCGAGCGCGTCAACGCAATAGAGAAGGACATGTGGTGGAGCAACAAAATAGAAAGCGTGCTAGCATGGTCAGGGTATGAACCTGACAAAGGACTCGGGAAGAAACTCCAAGTCATTACCAAGCCAATACAGCTAAAACGTCATGGTACAACATTTGTACTTGGTTATCAGTATACATGGCAAGAATATGATGATTGGTCACCGCCATGGCGTGGTCCCTATTACCTTCTTGAGCAACCAATGTCGCTTTTGAGCCAATCCTTTCATCAAGCTGACACAATATGGGCATCTCAAGAAGAGGAAGATTTGGCTGGTCTAAGGAACTTGTTCTTGGAAGGCAAAGATATGGACTGCAATATGATAGCTTAGGAGGAGGAGGAGGAAGAAGGCTTTATCATCCAGACAGTGGAGAGGGGAGCATTTCTCAAGAATAGGACTGCCACACCATCCAGGGCCGGGCGAGTCCCGAGGTAGCATGGCTGCTAGTGTTATTTGAAAATGATTCTTTTGACCATCTTGTCTAAAAAACATCATTCTTTCCTTTCGGTATTTTGTTTTGGAAAAACATTGTTTGAAGTCATTTGAACATTGCTTTGTTTAACGTTTCAACATTTATCAATAGTTTGATGTTTTATTATCATTATCTTTCATATCTTTTTCTACAACATTACCATTGCTTACATTGATGAACCAATGACTGTGACATATAATGAGAAAACGCAACATAAGGATAGTGACTCAGAAAAGATAGAAGAAGAAGATATGATACCTGAGGAAATCGTCAGAGAAGATGAAAACTTTGAGAACAAGCCTAAGTCCAACCTGGATGAGACTGAGGTGGTCAACTTGGGAGATTCTGAGTCAAAGAAACTCACATAAGAATTCACTTGTCATCGTCAGAGAAGGAAGAGTACACTCGTTTCCTGAGAGAGCATGAGGACATTTTCGCATGGTCGTATGATGATATGATCGGGTTGACCACATCCATAGTGGGCCACAAGTTGCCTACCAATCCAATGTGTCCACCAGTAAAGCAGAAACTCAGAAAGTCCAAACCAGACATGAGCCTGAAAATCAAGGAAGAAGTCACCAAGCAAATCAAAGCTAAAGTCCTCAGGGTAGTTGAATATTCAACCTAGTTAGCCAACATTGTGACAGTTCCAAAGAAAGACGGGAAAGTCAGGGTGTGTGTCGACTATCGGGATTTAAATAGAGCAAGTCTCAAAGATGATTTACCACTACCAAATATACACATACTGATCGACAATTGCTCCAAACACGAGCTCCCGTCCTTTATCGATTGATTTGCGAGTTATCACCAAATTTGGATAGACGAAAAAGTTGCAGAAAAGACAGCCTTTATTACACCATGGGGGGTATATTGCTACAAAATAATGCTGTTTGGTTTAGAGAATGCTGGGGCCACCTACATGAGGGCCATGACGACCATTTTCCACGACATGATACACAAAGAGATAGAAGTATATACGGATGACATCATCATCAAATCCAAGAGGGCCACAAATCACATAACATATTTGAGAAAGTTATTTGACCAACTGCGAAAGTACAATCTAAAGCTGAACCCCGCAAAATGTGCCTTCGGAGTTCCTGCCGGAAACCTTTTAGGGTTCATTGTCAGCTGCCGAGGAATTGAGTTGGACCCGTCAAAGGTCAAAGCTATCCAGGAGTTACCACCACCAAAGAACAAGAAGGACATGATGAGTTTCTTGGGACGTCTCAACTATATCAGCCGCTTCATAGCACAATCAATGATGATATGTGAACCAATTTTTAAAATGATGAAGAAGAATGCCGCAACCAGCTGGGCTGAAGATTGTCAGAAGGCTTTTGACAAAATCAAGGAATACCTGTCCACACCACCAGTCTTAATCCTGCCAGAACCTGGAAGACCACTACTACCTTATCTTTCCGTGTTGGAAGAGGCTTTCGGTTGTGTATTGGGACAACATGACAAGACGGGGAGAAAAGAGCATGACATATATTATTTGAGTTAGAAGTTCATACCTTATGAATCACGTAATTCTTTGCTGGAACGCACTTGTTGTGCTCTGACATGGATAGCTCAAAAATAGACACTACTTTTGTGCTTATACCACATATCTCATATCGAGGATGGATCCTCTGAAGTATATCTTTCAGAAGCCTATGCCTACCGGGAAGCTGGCCAAGTGGAAAATATTGCTGAGTGAGTTCGATATCATCTATATGACTTAGAAGGAAGTCAAGGGACAAGCATTAGCGGATCATCTTGCTGAAAATACTGTAGGAGGAGAATACGAACCACTGAAAATGTATTTTCATGAAGAAGAAGTGTCATTCGTAGGAGAAGATAATGCTGAAGCCTACGATGGTTGGAGAATGTTTTTTGATGGAGCTGCAAATTTCAAGAGTGTTGGTATCGTAGCCTTCTTGGTATCGGAAATCGGTCAGCATTACCCGGTGTTCGCAAAACTCATTTCCATGAACCAATAACATGGTCGGGTATGAAGCCTGTATATTAGGGCTCAATTTGGCTGTCGACATGAATGTTCAGGAATTGCTGGTGATTGGTGATTCAGACCTGCTGGTGCACCAGGTACAAGGAAAATGGGCTACAAAGAATACCAAGATACTACCATATCTGCATCACGTACAAGAGATGATGAAGAGGTTCACGAAGATAGAATTCTAACATGTCCCTAGAATCCAGAATAAATTTACAGATGCACTGACCACTTTGTCCTCCTTGATACAACACTCGGACAAGAATTTCATCGATACCATTTCAGTGAGAATCCGTGATCGGCCAGCTTATTGTGGTCATGTTGAAGAAGAAACAGATGGAAATCCATGGTTCCATGATATCAAGGAATATTTGGCAAGGAGAATACCCAAAGCATGCAAACCACACTCAGAAACACACACTTCAGAGGTTGTCCAACCACTTCTTCCAAAGCGGAGGAATTATGTATAGAAGAACTCCTAATCTAGGTCTATTACGGTGTGTTGATGCCAAAGAGGCTTCCAATCTGCTTGAAGAAATACATGCCGGAACCTGCGACACACATATGAATAGTTTCGTCCTAGACAAGAAGATACTCAGAGCTGGATACTTTTGGATGACTATGGAAAGAAACTGCATCCGCTATGTCCAGAAATGTCACCAGTGCCAGATACATGCCGATATGATATGGGTGCCACCAAACGAACTCAATGCAACGAGTGCACCTTAGCCTTTTGCTGCCTGGGGAATGGATGTCATCGGTCCAATCGAACCCACCGCTTTGAACGGGAACTGGTTCATTTTAGTGGCCATCGATTATTTCACAAAATGGGTTGAAGCCGCATCCTACAAAGCTATAACTAAGAAAGTCGTTACCGATTTTATCAGGGATCGTATTGTCTATCGATTCAGGGTTCCAGAATCTATCATCACTGACAATACTGCCAATCTCAACAGTGACTTGATGAAAGCCATGTGTGAAAATTTCAAAATCAAGCACAAGAATTCCACAACATACATGCCCCAAATGAATGGAGTCGTAGAGGCCGCCAACAAGAACATGAAGAAGATACTAAGGAAGATGGTAGAAAATCACAAGCAATGGCACGAGAAATTACCATTGGCCTTACTAGGATACCACACTACAGTCCGCAGATCAACCGGGGAAACTCCTTACCTATTGGTCTATGGTACCGAAGTCGTCATCCCCTCCAAGGTAGAAATTCCTTCTTTAAGGATCATACAAGAAGCTGAACTCAATGATGCAGAATGGATAAGGAGCCGCTATGAGCAATTAGCTCTCATTGACGGGAAAATAATGAATGCATTGTGTCATGGTCAGCTTTATCAGAACAGAATGTCCAAAGCTTTTAACAAAAGGGTCAAACCTAGATAGTTCACACCAAGGCAGCTGGTGTTGAAATGGATCTTTCCACATCAAGATGAAGCAAAAGGGAAATTCTTACCCAACTGGAAAGGCCCTTATATGGTTCACAGGGTGCTAAAAGGTGGAGCACTCATACTCGTAGAAATGGATGGAGAGATCTGGCCAAAGTCCATCAATTCGGATGCAATCAAAGATACTATGTGTAAACTATTTGCATCTCTTCATATGATGTAATTGAACTACGCTTAACCTGCTTCCCGTCAAAGAGGGGATACATAGGCAGCCATGTGGGTTCGATCACAATTCATAAAATTTCCATTTTCCCCAAAATAAAAAACTGGGGTAGAAGTTTGAGGAGGACCCTCAAAATTCCGAAGCAAGTTCAGCCAACGATACTGTTTGCAGTACATCCAGAAGTTTTTCTAAATAATTGGGGTAGAATTTTGAGGAGGACCTTCAAATGTCTATGTCTTCAATAATGTCACAGTTACTGGTTCATCTAATCGATTTTAAATTGCATATTACCATGTTTTGAAAAACTATGCACGCATATTTTTTGAAAAGACTTTATTTTTAGCCAAATGCTACCCATGGTGACTTGAACAGGATCTTCGGGCGGAGCATAGCAAAGCAAGTAGACAAGGACACGAACCAACCTCCCCCGCAAAACTCACGATTTTTCTTTGGATGCAAGAACAGGGAATAGCCGCAAGCACATGCGCACTTTAGAACCATTATCTTCACAACCACAAAGCTACCGGACCCATCTCCAGCTAAGAAATACTTCGCCCTTGCTTACTACTCGAGGCTAAGCCCTGCCTCTTCAGTTGCATACGGCTAAGTATTGTCTCCTCCCTGAATGAGACTAAGCACTGTAAATCTTGCATGAGGCTAAGCCCTTCCTCTTTATTTGCATAAGTCTAAGCACTGCTTTCTATTTTCATGAGACTAAGCACTATCTCAAATCCTGCATGAGGCTAAGCCCTGCCTCTTTATTTGCATAAGGCTAAGAATTGCCTTCCATTTTCATGAGACTAAGCACTGTCTCAAATTCTGCATGAGGCTAAGCCCTGCCTCTTTATTTGCATAAGTCTAAGCATTACCTTTCATTTTGAGACTAAGCACTGTCTCGAATCCTGCATGAGGATAAGCCCTACCTATTTATTTGCATAAGGCTAAGCATTGCCTTTTCCCTGCATAAGACTAAGCCCTGTCTCAAATCTTGCATGAGGCTAAGCCCTGTCTCTTCATTTGCATAAGGCTAAGCATTGCCTTCCGTTTGCTTGATACTAAGCATTGTCTCGAATCCTGCATGGGGCTAATCCCTGCTCTTTATTTGCATAATGCTAAGCATTGCCTTCTCCCTGCATGAGACTAAGCACTGTCTCAAATCCTGCACGAGGCTAGGCCCTGCCTCTTTATTTGCATAAGGCTAAACATTGCCTTCCCAGCACGAGACTAAGCATTGTCTCTCTTTGCATAAACACAAATGTTTTTCTATCCTAAACCTAGCATTATTCTCTTCTTTCGGGGTTAAGCTCTGCACCCAATTCTACACAAGACTAAGCTCTGTCTTGCTCTATATCCGGTCTTATGTCTCTGCATCTCATAGGCTGATATATAGCCAACTTGTCCAAAGGCGTCATAGTCCGAAGGCATCATCCTCCTACCCGGAAGACACCATTCCATGGCATGAGGATCTCTTAATCTTGCACATCATTATTCAAAGGCATCATGGTTCGGAGGCACCATCTTCACAGCCCAAGAACATCATTTCATGGCATGCGAATCCTTTACTGCATAATTCATGACCCGGGACATCATGGTCTAAGGACGTCATCCTCACCATACAAAGACAATCTCCATGGTTCAAAGGGAATTTGTATCATGTTTAAATTTACAAAAAACTATATGCACATATTGTGCTTTGAGTTTGCAGGTGATCTGGAAGGTAACCGTTATCCTAAAAGGAGCAATCTTCGCTCCAGTTTCCACTCAATACTTATATCCTCCAATTATTTCAAACATAACCGGTCATCATCCTTACCCATTCTCATCTGATATCTACTCAAGTACCCGTAACCATTCTCAAATCCTGATTGGTCCTATCCAAAATATTTCGCCCACTCTTACAAACAACTCCACTGTTTCGTTCCACCATTGGATCCAGAACTGCACATGGCCTGATTCCTGTAAAACCAGGGATATGTAGGCATCTCAGAGACCAGAGTGCGGCCTATATTTTTTAAAACATCCCATTCGGTCAAGTTTACCTTGAGTCTCCACAACAGCAATATGCGCCGCTAGCTAATGATCAACCAGTTTCGCAATACCCGGATCTGTAAAAAATGTGTTGAAGTGTAGTATGAGTACACTACAACGGGTACCCAACAAGTATTAAGACTAACCTCAGTGGAGTAGTGATAAGGAATAGTCAATACACCTACTACACTAAATAACCTAAACAATATAAGTATAGGAACAACATAGTATGATATCTACATAAAGGCTATGCGATATGGCTAACAAATACAATAATTGTAATAAGAAAAGGACAATAACAAGTACCAACAAACTACCATAATAATGACACATAAGAATGAATGGAGACACAACCTAAACCCGAAATCACAGATACAACAAGGACAAGAAATAACTCAGCAACAACGACCGTTTTCACATAAGGTTTTAGTCAAAAAACTCCACGAGGTACCGAACCTCGGGCTAATCACAACTCACGGGTCTCAATACATGAACGCTATGTAACGACCTGGTCGGTTGTTCCGAGAGTTTAACCCTGTTTTCCCCCATTTATTCTTCATTATTTTTTGTTCAGCTCTATTATGTTGTGTCGGGTCGGTTGGCTCGGGTTCAAAGTGATTTTGGAGAGAAATGAGACACTTAGTCTCTTAAGTTGGTTAATTAGTTGGAAAAGTCAACCGAAAGTTGATTTACAGGTAAATAATCTCGGAATTGGGTATTCATGGTTCAGATAGCTTCATTAGGTGATTTGGAATTTAGGAGCGTGTTCAGAATATTATTCGGAGGTCTGTGGTAGAATTAGGCTTGAATTGGCGAAAATGGATTTTTGGCGATTTCCACTCGGCAGTGGAAAATTAGATATCGGGGTCGGAATGGAATTCTGGAAGTTGGAATAGGTTTTTACGTTCGTTTGTGATGTGTGTGCAAATTTCAGGTGATTCAGACGTGGTTTGGTTTGTTTCGGCATCATTGGCGAATTTTTGAAGTTTAGAAATCCATAGATTTGAATTTCAGGTTAATTCGGTATTTTGATGTTGTTTTGAGTGTTACGAGGGTTTGGATAAGTTAGTGGAATGATATGTGATGTGTTGGTATATTTGGTTAAGGCCCCGAGGGGCTTAGGATTGATTTCGGATGGTTAACAGAAGTTGGAAATTGGAAAACTGCAGCAAAAGGGTTGCTGGTGTAACTCTGCTGGTGTGGCTGCACCTGCAGACGGGGAGCCGCAGGTGTGATGGTCGCAGGTGCGGAGGTCCACTCAAAGGTGCGAAACTGGAGGCTGGGGGACTTTCCGCGGAGGCGGCTAAGTAAGCGCATTTGCGAGCCCGCATATGCGAAGGATCGATCGTAGGTGCGATTTTAGGACTTTAAGTAATATCCGCAGATGCGGATGATTTCTGCAGATGCGGTGGTCGCACGTGCGAAAAATGGACCGCAGATGCAGTTTAGCTGGGCAGAAAAGTATATAAGGACCCCTACGTGAAATTGGGTTATTTTCCACCATTTTTGTTCGGACTTGGAGCTTTTGAGGTATTTTGAATAGGGATTCAAGGGGAAGCACATTGAGGTAATATTTTTGGACCTAAAACTTGATTCTATGGTAAATTTTAACTGATTATGAATGAAATTTGTGGGATTTAAGGGTAAAAATTTGGGGAATTAGGGCTTGAAACTTGAGACTAAGAATTGGGTGTTTGAGGGGTCAAACGAAGTTAGTTTTTGATGAATTTAGTATGTATGGACTCGTGAGGGGATAACGATTAGGTTTTTGTAATTTTTATCAGATTCTGAGACGCGGTCCCGGGGGTCGGGTTTGGCCAATTTCGGGATTTTTGATGTAATTTTATAATTTTCGCATGGGCTTTGTTCCTTTAGGATGTATTGATGATGTGATTCTGATTTTGGATAGATTCGGGGCGGTTTGAGGCCGAGTTGAGCGGCAAGGGCATCGCGGAGTAAACGTTCGTCCGGATTGAGGTAAGTAATGATTGTAAATCTTGTCCCGAGGGTATGAAACCCCGGATTTCACATTGTTTCACTATTTTGAAGTGACTCACATGCTGGATGACGAGCGTGTGGCATGCACTGTTGGGGATTTAGGTTGCGTATTTGACTGAAAAATATATGATATTTTGTGTTTTAGACATTATTACTATGTTTTGGGCGGAATGCCGTAATTGGGCCTCATGCCAAGTTGTTTGGACCCTTAGGGGATTTCACTACTATTTTCTCACTGTTTTGATTTAAAATTTGTACTCAGTCATGCTATGTTTTACTGATTTCATAACTCAGACTTATCTACTCCATTTTGATGCATAAAGTGATATTTTGGGCTGAGCACCCTGTTTTACTGATAGCCCGAGTGGCTTAAGAGGTTTCTGACTGAGTGAGGCCGAGGGATTGTGTTGTGAGGATATCATGGGATCAGGCTACGTGTCGTAGAGGGTTGTACTGATTTATGATATATGAGAGGCTGAGGGCCTGATTGATTACGCCGTGAGATGGCCTGTTATAACGCTTGGGTTGTAGGATCCCTTCTGGAGTCTGTACACCCCCAGTGAGCGCGGGTACCCTGAGTGAGTGATGTGATGTTTCCCGAGAGGTTTCCCGAGGGACTGATTCTAGTGATGTTATGCCTGAGGGATAATTTATGATACATGTTTTTCCCGAGGGGCTATTTGTGATTTTCATCACTTTTACTCTAAACTTTATTGAAACTCTTTTGAAATTTTTGGAAAAATATCTTCAAACGATTTTTTACTGAAAATCTGGTTTTAAGCAAGATGATTTGACTTATACACTATTTTGAAGGCAAGTTGTACTTACTATGATTTCATGACATAGATTTATGTGTTTCTTACTGCTTAGTCCTTATTTACATTTATTACTTACTGAGTTGGCGTACTCACATTACTCCCTGCAGCTTGTGTGCAGATTCAGGGATATTTGGACGTGATAGTGAGCACTGATTCTTCCATCCGTCGCGGATACCCGGAGTCAGGAAGGTAGTTGCATGGCGATCGCAACCTTGCTCATCTCCCTCTTATCTTCCTTAGATTATATTAGTGTTTTTCAGACTGTAATAGTCTTAGTTGTTATCAGATTGTCCTTAGTAGACGCTTGTGACTCGTGACTCCCCGATGTCGGGCTTTTGTTTGTTTTTCCGCACTTGTGATTTAAACTTATGTTATGAAGTTTTTTATTATTAACTAATGGTTTAAAAACCCCTTTATTATGAAGTGTCGATTTATTCTAAAAATGTGTCGGTTGGCCTAATTCCATGATAGGCGCCATCATAACCGGGTGGTTTTAGAGTCGTGACAAATTGGTATCAGATCCTAAGTTACATAGGTCTCACGAGTCATGAGCAGGTTTAGTAGAGTCTTGCGGATCGGTACAGAGACGTCTTTTCTTATCTTCGAGAGGCTGCAGAACCCTTAGGAAAAATCTCACATTCTTGAATTCTATCGTGCGAATATGTTGATTTTGGTAACTAAACTTCTATTGTTTCATTCTCTCACAGATGGTGAGGACACGTGCTACCAGGTAGGATGATCAGCTACCAGCTAGGTCCGTGAGGGGTCGAGGCTGCGGTCAAGGCCGTGGCAGGGGTAAGGGTGTAGCCCGTGCAGCAGCCGGGGCTGTACCTATAGACCCACATGTTATTCCAGATCAGGTCCCATCCGCAGATATTCTAGCGGGACCATCCAGGCACCGACTGTGCCTATTGTTATTCCAAGTCTTCAGAAGACCTTGGCTCAGATCTTGACCGTGTGCACCAGTCTTGCCCAGGCAGTCGCTGTTTCTACTATAATAGCTACTTCTCAGGTCGGGGGAGGCACTCAGACTCCTGTCGCCCGTACACCCGAGCAGGTTGTTCAGGGACTTCAGACACCGGGGAAGCCCCAGCCCAGCTGGTTGCACCTGTTCAGGATTATGTGATTCCCGTCATGCCAAATGACGAGTAACGCAGGTTGGAGAGGTTTGGTAGACTTTACCCTCCGACTTTCAGTGGCGCAGAGGGCGAGGACGCCTAGGGTTTCTTCGACAGGTGATAGAGGATTCTGCGCACATCGGGTATATTGGAGACCAGTGGGGTCTCGTTCACTACTTTCAAGTTTTCAGGAGATGCTTTTACTTGGTGGGAGGCTTATGAGAGGGGTAGGCCTGTTGGTGCACTGCCCCCTACCTGGAAGCATTTTCCCACTCTCATCCTAGAGAAGTATGTACCACAGTCCCGCAGAGAGGAGCTGCGCAGGCAGTTTGAGCAATTGCGTTATGATGATATGACTATGACGCAGTATGAGATGAGATTTTCAGAGCTAGCTCGTCATGCGGTTTGGTTGGTTCCTACAGAGAGAGAGAGAGGATCAGTAGGTTCGTGGATGGCCTCACCTATCAGCTTCATATTTTTATGACCAGGGAGAGAGTATCGAGTGCTACTTTTGAGCAGGTTGTTCATATTGCCCGAGAGATTGAGTCAGTTCGTCGCTAGGAGCGAGTTGAGAGGGAGTCCAAGAGGCCTCAAGTATCTGGTAGCTTTGGTAGTGTTCCCTCCATGGGTCAGTTCCAGCACGATAGAGGCCATCTATTCAGGAAGGCTCAACCAGCCCGCTCAGGTCATCGTGGTAGATCAGCTGGTCATGGTCCTCACAGTTCTCATCAGGGGCACCCATCATTTAGTGCCCTTCCAGCCAAGAGTTCATCTTGTGCACCATCGGTTCAGGGTTCATCTATGCCTAGCTCTTCTAGAGGTTGTCCCGGTGCTAGGGGTTCCTTTCAGTCCCCGTCTCCAACACTAGGGGGTTGTTATGAGTGCGGAGAATTGGGGCATATGTGGAGGCAGTGTCCTTGTCGTCATGAGGGTCCGCCTCAGCAGATGAGTCAGCCATCAACTTCGACACCAATTACTTCACCACCCGCCCAGCCAGCTAGGGGTGGGGGTCAGGCAGGTAGAGGCCGCCCTAGAGGGGGAGGTCGAGCAGGTGGAGGCTAGGACCATTTTTATGCACTTCTAGCCAGACCAGATGCTGTGATTACAGATATTGTTTTAGTTTTCCACTGAGATGCTTTGGTCTTATTTGATCTTGGTTCCACATATTCATATGTCTCATCATATTTTGCCCATTTTTTGGATATTCCTCTTGAGTCCTTAGTTACATCTATTCATGTGTCGACTACGGTAGGTGATCGATCATTTGTGGTGTCTATTGGGGGTCTAGAAAATCGAGTAGATCTGTTATTGCTCAGCATGGTTGACTTTGATGTGATATTGGGCATGGATTGGTTATCTCCATGTCATGCTATTCTAGATTGTCACGCTAAGACTGTGACCTTAGCGATGCCGGGTTTTTCGAGAGTTGAGTGGAGAGGTTCCATTGATTATGTGCCTAGTAGGGTGATTTCATACCTGAAGGCTCAGCGCATTGTGGAGAAAGGGTGTTTATCTTATTTGGCTTTTGTGAGGGATTTCAGTGCTGAGACTCACACTATTGATTCTGTTCCTGTAGTCCGTGATTTTCCAGATGTGTTTCCTGCATACTTGCCGGGCATGCCGCCTGACAGGGACATTGATTTTGGTATTGATTTGGTGCCAGGAACCCAACCTATTTCCATTCCACCGTATCGTTTGGCACCGGTGGAATTGAAGGAATTGACAGAGGCTTCAGGAACTCCTAGATAAGGGAATTATTCGGCCTAGTGTGTCATATTGGGGTGCACCGGTGTTATTTGTGAAGAAGAAGGATGCTTCCATGAGAATGTGCATTGACTACAAGCAATTGAACAAGGTTATAATCAAGAATAAGTATCCTTTGCCTTGCATTGATGATTGATTTATTTGACCAGCTTTAGGGAGCTAGGGAGTTCTGTAAGATTGATTTGAGATCTGGGTATCATCAGCTGAAGATTCGGGATTCAGATATTCCTAAGACAACTTCATGACCCATTAAGGCCATTATGAGTTTTTGGTGATATCTTTTGGGATGAAGAATGACCCAACAACGTTCATACATCTGATGAACATTGTATTTCATCCATATTTAGATTTCTTCATTACTGTGTTCATTGATGATATCCTGATTTATTCTCGTAGCCAGGAGAAGCATGCTCAGCATTTGAGAGTCGTATTGCAGAGATTGAGGGAGGAGAAGCTTTATGCAAAGTTCTCTACGTGTGAGTTTTGTCTTGGTTCAGTAGTATTCTTAGGGCACATGGTGTCCAGTGAGGGTATTCAGGTGGATCCGAAGAAGGTAGAGGCGGTGCAGAGTTGTCCTAGACCGTCCTCAACAACGAAGATTAGGAGCTTTCCTGGTTTAGCGGGCTATTACCGTCGCTTTGTGGAGGGGTTCTCTTCTATTGCTTCGCCCTTGACCAAATTAACTCAAAAGGGTGCTCCGTTCAGGTGGTCGGACGAGTGTGAGGAGAGCTTTCAGAAACTCAAGGTTGCTTTGACCATAGCTCCAGTGTTAGTTTTGCCATCAACTTCAGGTTCTTATACCGTGTATTGTGATGCCTCAAGGATAGGCATTGGTTGTGTATTGATGTAGAAGGGTAGGGTGATTGCCTACGCCTATCGCCAGTTGAAGACCCATGAGAAGAATTATCTGATGCACGATCTTGAGTTAGCAACCATTATTCACGCCTTGAATATTTGGCGTCATTATTTGTATGGGGTTCATTGTGAGGGTTTTACTAATCATCGTAGTCTGCAACATATGTTTAAGTAGAAGGATCTGAATTTGCGTTAGCGGAGATGGTTAGAGCTTCTCAAGGACTATGATATCACTATTCTATACCATCGGGGGGAGGCCAATGTAATGGCCGATGCCTTGAGTCACCGAGCAGAGAGTTTGGGGAGTCTAGCATATCTTCCAGCAGCAGAGAGACCTTTAGCACTTGATGTTCAGGCCTTAGCAGGCCAGCTTGTGAGATTGGATATGTCAGAGCCCAGTCGGGTATTGGCTTGCGTGGTCTCCAGGCAAGGAGCGCCATATGATGACCCACACTTGCTCATTCTTCAGGATAAGGTCCGACGAGGTGATGCCAGGGATGTATCCATTGGTGATGATGGTGTGATGGTGTGATGAAGATGTAGGGTCGGATATGCGTGCCTAATGTAGATGAGCTTCGGGAGTTGATTCTTGAGGAGGCCCGCAGCTCACGGTATTCCATCCATCTGGGTGCCGCGAAGATGTATCAGGATTTGAGACAACATTAATGGTGGAGGCGGATGACGAATGAAATTGTTGGATTTGTAGCTCGATGTCTCAACTGTCAACAGGTCAAGTATGAGCACCAGACACCAGGTGGATTGCTTCAGAGGATGGACATTCCGGAGTGGAAGTGGGAGCGGATCACCATGGACTTTGTAGTTGGGCTCCTACGGACCTCAAGGTAGCTCGATGTTATTTGGGTGATTATGGATTGGCTAACCAAGTCCGCGCACTTCATTCATGTTGGTACTACTTACACTTCGGAGCGATTAGCTGAGATTTATTTCCGGGATTGGCTAACTGAGTCAAATTGCATGGTGTTCTAGTTTCCATCATTTCTAATAGAGGTACTTAGTTCACATTGCAGGTTTGGAGGGCCGTGCAGAGAGAGTTGGGTACTCAGGTCGAGTTGAGCACATCTTTTCACCCTCAGACGGACGGGCAGTCTGAGCGCACTATCCAGATATTGGAGGACATGTTGCGCGCTTGTGTTATTGAATTTGAGGGTTCATGGAACCGATTTCTGCCACTCGCGGAGTTTGCATATAATAATAGTTATCAGACGAGGATTCAGATGGCTCCATACGAGGCTTTATATGGGAGGAGGTGTAGATATCCGATCGTTTGGTTTGAGTCGGGTGAGGCTAGACTCTTGGGTACAGATTTGGTGTAGGATGCTTTAGATAAGGTGAAGTTGATTTAGGAGCGGCTCCACACAGCGGAGTCTAGGCAGAAGAGCTATGCAGACAGGAAGGTCTGTGATGTATCTTTCATTGTTGGGGAGAAGGTTCTGTTGAAGGTGTCACCAATGAAGGGTGTTATTCGGATTGGAAATCGGGTCAAGTTGAGTCCCTGGTTTATTGGGCCTTTTGAGGTGCTTCAGAGAGTAGGGGAGGTGTCTTATAGGCTTGCTTTGCCACTCAGCTTGTCGAGTGTGCATCCAGTGTTTCATGTTTCCATGCTCCAGAAGTATGTTGGTGACCCGTCCCATGTTTTGTCTTCAGCTCGGTTCAGCTAGAGGGTGATATGACTTATGAGGTGGAGCCAGTGGCTATTTTGGGTCGACAGGTCCGAAGGTTGTGGTCAAAGGATATAGCTCTAGTTAAGGTGCAGTGGAGAGGGCAGCCGGCGGAGGAGGCCACCTGGGAGACCGAACAGGATGCGGAGCAAAATATCCTCACCTATTTGAGACTCTAGGTATGTTTCTAGACTTGTTCGAGAACGAGCGTTTGTTTAAGAGGGGGAGGATGTAACGACCCGGTCGGTCGTTCCGAGAGTTTAGCCCCGTTTTCCCTCATTTTTGCTTCATTATTTGTTTTTCATCTCTATTATGTAGTGTCCGGTCGTTTGGATCGGGTTCGGAGTAATTTTTGAGAGAAACGAGACACTTAGTCTCTTAAGTTGGTTAATTAGTTGGAAAAGTCAACTGGAAGTTGACTTATAGGTAAATGATCTCGGAATTGGATTTTCATGGTTCGGATAGCTTCATTAGGTGATTTGGGATTTAGGAGCGTGTTCGGAATGTTATTCGGAGGTCCATGGTAGAATTAGGCTTGAATTGGCAAAAATGGATTTTTGGTGATTTTCGGTCGGCAGTGGAAAATTAGATATCGGGGTCGGAGTGGAATCTCGGAAGTTGGAATAGGTTCGTAGGGTCGTTTGTGATGCGTGTGCAAAATTTCAGGTAATTCAAACGTGGTTTGGTTGGTTTCAGCATCGTTGGCAAATTTTGGAAGTTTAAAAATCCTTAGGCTTGAATTTCGGGTTAATTCGGTGTTTTGAGTGTTCCTAGGGTTCGACTAAGTTCGTGGGATGATATGTGATGTGTTGGTATATTTGGTTGAGGCTTGAGGGGCTCGGGATTGATTTCGGATTGTTAAAGAAAGTTGGAAATATGAAAAATGTAGCAAAAGGATTGTTGGTGTAACTTTGCTGGTATGGCCGCACCTGCGGACGGGAAGTCGCAGGTGCGATGGTCGCAGGTGTGGAACTGGAGGCTGGGGGTCTTTTCGCAGAAGAGGCTAAGTAAGCGCATCTATGAGCCCGCATATGCGAAGGATCGATCGCAGGTGCGGTTTTAGGACTTTAAGTAATTTCCGCATATGCGGTGGTCGCACGTGCGAAAAATGGACCGTAGATGCGGTTTAGCTGGGCAGAAAAGTATATAAGGACCCCTACGCGAAATTGGGTTATTTTCCACCATTTGTGTTCGGACTTGGAGCTTTTTGAGGGATTTTGAAAATGGATTCAAGGGGAAACACATTGAAGTAATGTTTTTGGACCTAAAACTTGATTCTATGGTAAATTTCAATTGATTAAGCATAAAATTTGTGGGATTTAAGAGTGAAAATTTGGGGAATTAGGGCTTGAAACTTGAGACTAAGAATTGGGTTATTGAGGGGTAAAACGAAGATATTTTTTGATGAATTTAGTATGTATGGACTCGTGAGGGGATAAGGATTCGAGTTTTGTGATTTATATCGGATTTCGAGATGTGGGCCCGGAGGTCGGGTGTAAAGACCCGTAAATTTTCTTAACTAAAAACGATGTCCGGGTAGGCCCCTATGTTGTTATAACAGTAGTAGTTCTTAAAACTCACCCTTTTGGAGTAAAAAGTACCCCAGGACTTAAAAGATATAATTTTCCAGATTTGCGCAGGTCTGCGGTCCACTATGCGATCGCAGATCAGGTATGCGAACCGCATAGTGGTCGCATACTTGGACAGTTTGCTGTCCATTTTGAGGACACCTATGAGGCCCAGAATGCGATCGCATTTCACGAATGCGGGCCGCATAGTTGTCGCATTCTTGCACCTTGATTTTTGCGGAGGGAGTTATGCGACACACTATGCAATCGCATAACAGGTATGCAGACCGCATAGTGGTTGCATACCTGCATAGTCTGCTTCTCTTTTTGGCCCATCTGAAGGCCACTTATGCGACAGGTATGCGGACCGCATAACAGGAATGTGATCGTATTCCTGAAGGCATACCTGCTTCGAGGCTTCTAATTTCTAATTTTAAAACCCGACCCTCAGTTTAATAAAACACCCATCTCCTTCATTTTAACAACTATCTGAAAGAATAGAGAGAAGTGAGAGTGGGTTCTAGTGAGAGAAGTCTTCATCTTCCCCAAATTGGTCTTCCGTCTCTACTCAGGACTGGAATTAATCGAGTAGTCGTCATCTTCTTCACCATAAGAGGTAAGTCTTCACCCCATTTCCCCAGATTCTCAGATTTTAGTTAAAATAGAACACACATAGGTTGGTTCGTGAAGAGGAAAGTTAAAACCTTGTATGCATGTGAATAATCTACCATAATCTAGCAAAGGGAAGTAGGCTAGGGAAATCTTTCACTAAAAATGGGCTAGTTAATATAAAGGATCACATGGTATTTGATAAAATTCCCAAATGAGTTCAAGATTCCTAACTCTAAGTTTGGATGTGTCGCATTGTAAATTAGATTGAAGGCTTTAGAAGGTCTAGTGATTTGGGATAGAAATTAAAGGGGAATTCCAACTCGAGGTATGTATGGCTAACTCTAATCCTCATAGGATAAACCCGTTGTGGTCATTTTCCGGGTATGACTCTATTATTGACCTCCTATGGAAATTATGTGCTCTACATGCTTAATTGAGGAATTCTTGTTTCCATGTTGCTATATGCTATCACCATGATGTCTTGCTAGTGGAATGTATAAATGTTGATCATCATGTTCTTCCTTATTGTGTGTGCGCTCCTATTATATGATGGGTGTGAAAAATGTAAAGGGTGGATTGTTATGGAATATGAGTAAAGATATGGTAATGATGTGAAATGTGAAACATGAGTTTGAACTGTTATGAAACACGAAACAATGGATTGGGAAATTGTGAAACATGAATTAATGGATTGGATGGTTATGGAATATGGATTAAAGGATGAATTGTTCTGAAATGTGAATCAAAGGATTCTAATGATATGAAAGACGAATCAAAGAACAATGTGTGTTGGGGATCCAAAAGGTTTAAAATGATGTAAGTGATCTAAAATATCCATAATTGTACCAGGAGAATGTCCTAG
>ML261580.1:24447-52323 GCA_005239495.1 Nicotiana undulata | reverse complement strand
TGCTCCCTCAGCTACAGGTGCTGCAATACCTGGCTGTGCTACTCCGGCTGGCTGAGGTGCCGGGGTCTGAAACTGACTGGCAACCTGCTCTGGTGTATGAATAACAGGAGTCTGGGCACCTCCCTCAGCCTGAGATCCGGCTGGAGCTGTAGGAAGAAGTCTGGCATGAGCCACACTCTTCATAATTCCTACCAAGCGGACTAGAGCATCCTGAAGCACTAGGGTAGCAATGAACCCCTCTGGGACCTGCGTTGGTCCAACTGGGACTGCCGGAACTGGCACCTCCTCGTCAGACTCTGCCTGAGGGTCCTCCACTGGGGCTGCTGCTCTAGGCTGAGCCCTGCCCCGACCTCGACCTCTAGCACGGCCTCGTCCTCGACCTCGACTCCTCGTAGGAGCTGTAGCAGGAGTGTCGGGCTGCTGAGCGGAACCAAGGGAAGCACGCGTCCTCGCCATCTGCGAGAGAGTAGGATAGAAACTCGATCAATATACAGAATATACTACGCACGACAGAATATGAAGAAAAGAGGAGTATCCTAACTTAGCAGCCTCTGGGGGATAAATACAGACGTCTCCGTACCGATCCCCCAGACTCTACCAAGTTGTCCGTGAGTTGTGAGACCTAAGCAACCTAGAGCTCTCATACCAACTTGTCACGACCCGAAATCCCACCTTTCAGACCGTGACTGCGTCTAACGTTGAACTCGCTAGACAAGCCAACGTACACAATATTTTGACCTCGATAAAACAACGTAACGGTATTAAATCCATTAACCTTCAAACCTTTACTGTAATATCCCGAATTACCTCAAAAGTTTTATAGCAGAAAAATAATAACACTTCAAAAACGCATAATGAAAGGATAAAGACAATAATTTCGCAAAAATCCCAAAAACCGGGGTGTCACAACCTCACGAACTATCTAAACTGAGTGCAAAATATAGAGTCTGAAAGGAAATATATAATTGTCTTGGAACTAGGAGAAAAAGTAATACAATGAGGAGTCCAAATGCAGGAGAGACACCAAGGCCCACGAACGCCAGCGGTTATACCTTGAAGCTCTGGGTGGACTGAAGGTGACTCCCTCAATGCGGTCCACTGGGTCCGGATGCGGGATCTGCACAACATTAAGAAGTGCAGTGTAGCATCAGTACAACCGACCCCATGTACTGAGTAAGTGCCGAGCCTAACCTCGGCCGAAGTAGTGACGAGGCTAGACTTGACAATAACGATAACCTGTCCTATTCTACAGCAGATAATAGGGATGATACAAGGTAAAAGATAAGCAGACAAGTAAGGGATACGGGAGCAGTAAGGGGAAACAAGTGAATTGAAGGAGTCAAATTGACAGATAGAAGTAAGCAAGAGAGGATATCTATCACAATAGCCAACAAAACAAGTATAAGTACCATAAATGTAAACAATGGCACGACATCACCCTTCGTTCTTTTACTCTCTTCCTCACAATGCAATGTAATCAAGTATTCTGGCACGACATCACCCTTCGTGCTTTTACTCTCTTCCTCACCATGCAATGTACAATGTATCATGGCACGACATTATCCTTCGTGCTTATAATCAATAACATTCATGGCACGACATTAACCTTTGTGCTTATAATCAGTATGAATCATGGCACAACATCACCCTTCGTGCTTTACACTCTTCCTCACTATGCAATGTAATCAGATATCATGGAACGACATCACCCTTCATGATTTACACTCTTCCTCACCAAACAATAACAGATATAATGGCAAGGAGTACAACATAGTGGAAATTGACAGTTCAAAACACCCGGCAAGGGGAAAAACATCAATTAATAACTCAATAAATGCCCGGCAAGGGTCTCAGCTATAACCAATCACCTCAATCGCATACTCTACACTTGGATTATCATTCGTATCAACACTTCTCAAGCTCAACAGCCAATACTTTCAATCAAGAATAAATTACCAAGTAAAGGCAATCCCATAATATACTAAACATGAAAGAAATAATGCAATTTCTATCGAAATAGACTCATNTTACCTCGGTCCGAAGTATAGCGATCAACCCTCTAAGACCGTCTTTCCTTTATAATCCGACTCCGAAACAACGATATCTAGGCATAATTAATTCAATAACATCAATAAAGACTCAATAATACAATATTATAGCCTAGATTTTAAATTTCTAGTATTCTTCCAAAATTACCAAAATTCGACCCCGGGCCTGCTTAGTCCGAAATTCGAGGTTCGGACCAAAACCCGATCACCCATAACCCCACGAGTTAGAATATATAATTTGTTTCAAGATCCGACCCCAAATTGAGGTTGAATCATCCAAATTTCCCAAAAACCTAACTCTCCCCAAAACCCCTAATTTCTACTTGATTTTATGATTTTAGGCCTAGATTTCTAGTGATTATGGAAGTAAAATGGGAGAAATTAGTGTTAGAATCACTTACCCAATTGGTTATGGAGGAGAACTAGCTTAGGAATCGCCTATGGGGTCTTGGGGAAGAAGAAGTTGGTGAATTATGAAAAATCCCGTGTAAGTATTCTGTTTTTGACTTAAGGAATTAACTGGGCGATTTTGTTCTCTGCGATCGCGGAAGAAGGGCTGCGATCGCAGAGCTATAGGAATCCCTACTATGCGACCGCAAACGGAAGGCTGCGATCGCGGAAGGTTAACTCCACAGACCTCTGCGATCGCGAAGGAAATGATGCGACCGCAGAGAAGAACTACCTAGCCCCCACCCAGTCACCCTGGTACACTACGCGATCGCGAAGAAGGAATGCGATCGCAAAACATCCGGACTCCCTACACTGCGATCGCGGACCCATTCATGCGATCGCAGAGGACAACAGACCCCTCCCCCACTCTCAACTCTATGCGATCACAACTCCACCTATGCGATCGCATAGACTAAGCTGCCAGACACCAGAAAATCAACCAAACACCAGATGTTTCATGACCTTTACACCCCGTTAGCTACCTGAATCTCACCCGAGCCCTCAGGTCTCAAAACCAAAAATACACACGACTCCCAATACATCCTACAGACTTATTTAAGCTTTTAAATCATCAAGATATCATCAAAATCAACGAATTAAACCTCAAAACTCTTAGAAATTTCTTAAAACTCATAAAGCTTAACTTATCCGATTTTAATCCGAATCACGTCATTTCAAGTCCGTTTTACACCAAATTTCACAGATAAGTCACATAACATATAATAAACCTGTTCCGGGCTCCGGAACCATAATTACGGGTCCGGTAACATGGGTTTCACATAATAATTCATTTTCAAAATCCTTTATTATTTTCAGAAAACAATTTTCTTTGAAAATTCATTTCTCGGGCTTGGGACTTCGGAATTCGATTCCGGGCATACGCCCAAGTCCCATATTTTCCTACGGACCCTCCGGGGCCGTCAAATCACAGGTCCGAGTCCGTTTACCATAAATGTTGACCAAAGTCAACTTTATTCATTTAATTATCATAAAAATTTATTTTCATCAAATTTCAACATAAGGACTTCCCGGCTACACGCCCGGGCTGCACACGCATATCGAGGTGAGATTAACAGAGGCTTTCGGGGCCTCGGAACACAAATTTAACTGGAATTACTTAGGATGACCTTTTGGGTCATCACATATTCTTGGGGCTAATGTGGGATCCGCTCAAGGACCTACTGGTTTAGGTAAATATCTAATGCGTTCCCCGACTGGAGAAGTCATTTTTGGAGGAGAAACTATGCATTTTTGGGATCTACGTGCTCCATGGTTAGAGCCTCTAAAGGGTCCAAATGGGTTAGACTTGAGTAGGTTGAAAAAAGGCATAAAACCTTGGCAGGAACGGCGTTCCGCATAATATATGACTCATGCTCCTTTAGGTTCTTTAAATTCCATGGGTGGTGTAGCTACCGAGATCAATGCAGTCAATTATGTCTCTCCTAGAAGTTGGTTAGCTACCTCTCATTTTGTTCTAGGATTCTTCTTCTTCGTAGGTCATTTGTGGCACGCGGGAAGGGCTCGTGCAGCTGCAGCAGGATTTGAAAAAGGAATTGATCGTGACTTTGAACCTGTTCTTTTCATGACCCCTCTTAATTGAGATGAGACAGGAGATCCAATGCTTGAATGAAGTAAAAATCACTTTGATTCAATCATACATCTTGGAATCAGCCTAAGTATTCCTTTTTTCTTTTTTTTTTTCAATTCATTTTATCTAATTTATATCTAATCTATTTTTCTGGCTTGGCTAGGTGGGATAGCCGAGCCATTCCCTTTTCTTTCGGATAGCAGGTTGGGCAAAACCACTAAAGAAAAAAATCTATNATATATATATATATATATATATATATATATATATATATATATATATATATATATATATATATATATATATATTATTTCAATTAGTTTCCCAATTAAAGAGGAATTTCTATTAAGTTTTAATTTAATAAATCCTATATTAAAGGCAATAGCTTATTTGGTGTTGTGTTTTATTTGAAAAGGGTATTTTCTTCATTCAAATGATTTCAAAAAAATAACTTCCTCTTTTCTCGCTGATTTTCTAATTGGTTTAGAAACTAGAAATTTATTTTATGTTATATAAATGAGACTCCTTGGGCGTCTTAATTGCATTTGTTGCGGACATTATGTTCTGGGTAGTACGTGGATTTTGTTGTGCAAAGTGAGATGGAAATATGTGGCACAAGGTGCCATGTTTGCTAAGGGTTTGGAAAATGATGGCCGGGATTGTGTATTAGAAATTGTGTGATTGATTGAGTTAACATCGCCTTCTTCATTTGAGCACATTTTTACTTGTATGTGTTCCATCCATGTTGGTGTTAATTTACTTGGTTATCTTTCGTTACCATCCGTGTTTTCCTTTTATATTCTCTACTTTTTGTAGTTTGATCTCTCCCTTCTATTGACATTACTTTGTTATCTTTATCTTGGTAGTTTATTATCATATCCTGTTCAATCTATTTGACCAGTAGGTGTCTTGACTGTTCCTCGTCACTACTCCACCGAAGTTAGTCTTGATATTACTGGGCACCGCTGTGGTGTGCTCATACTACACTTCTGTAAATTTTTGTACAGATCCAGGTATTTAATCATTAGTAGCTGTGTGTCACGACCCGAAATCCCACCCTTCAGGACGTGACTGCGTCTAACGTTGAACCCGCTAGACAAGCCAACGTGCACAATAATCTAACTTTTGCAACACAATTCGACAGTAGTAAAGAAAATACCTTTAAAAATCTTAACAGAATTAACGATATACTTCAGAATTTCAACAGCGGAAATGTAATAGAAATTCGAAAATGCAAAGGGAAATAGTAAAATACATAGCGTCGCATAAGCCCAAAATCGGGGTGTTACAACTCACGAACTGTCTAAACAGAGTGCTAAATACATAGTTTGAAAAGAAATACATCATTGTCTTGAAGCTGGGGAAAGAGATAAGACAATAAGGAATCCAAAGGCAGGAGAGACGCCAAGGCCCACGAACGCCAACGGGTATACCTTGAAGCTCTGGGTGGACTGAAGGTGACTCCCTCAATGCGGTCCACTGGGTCCGGATGCGGGGTCTGCACAACATTAAGAAGTGCAGTGTAGCATCAGTACAACCCACTCCATGTACTGAGTAAGTGCCGAGCCTAACCTCGGCCGAAGTAGTGACGAGGCTAGACTTAGCAACAACGTTAACCTGTTCTATTTCACAACTAAAAGCATGGAAAAAAAAGAGGCAAAAGATAGGCAGACAAGTATGGGATACAAGAGCAGTAAAGGGGAACAAGTGAAATGAAGTAGTTAAATTGACATATAGAAATAAACAAGGGAGGCAATTTAACACAATAGCTAACGAAACAAGTATAAGTACCAGAAATGTAAATAATGGCATGGCATCATCCTTTGTGCTTTTACTCTGTTCCTCACAATGCGATGTATAATGTGAAATAGTATAAATCATGGCACGACATCACCCTTCGTGCTTTTACTCTCGTCCTCACAATGCAATGTACAATGTAAGGCAATATAAATCATGGCACGGCATTAACCTTCGTGCTTATAATCAATGTGAATCATGGCACGACATTAACCTTCGTGCTTATAATCAGTGTGAATCATGGAACGACATTAACAACAATATCTAGGCATAATTAACTTAAGTATATCAATAATGACTCAATAACACAATCCCATAGCCTAAATACACAATTCCTATCATTCTTCCAAAAATTCCAAAATTCGACCCCGGGCCCACTTGGTCCAAACACGAGGCTCGGACCAAAACCCGATCACCCATACCCCCACGAGTTAGAATATATAATTTGTTTTGAAATCCAACCTCAAATTGAGGTTGAATTACCCAAATTTCCCAAAAACCTAACTCTACCCAAAACCCCTAATTTCTACTTTGATTTTTAGGATTTTAGGCCTAGATTCTAGTGATTAGGGAAGGAAAGTGGAAGAAATTGGTATTAGAATCACTTACCCAAATGGTTATGGAAGAGAACTAGCTTAGGAATCGCCTATGGGGTCTTGGAGAAGAAGAAGTTGGTGAAATATGAAAAATTCTGTGTAAGTATTCTGCTTTTGAGTAAAGAAATAACGGGCAAAAATTGTTCTCTGCGATCGCGGAAGAAGGGCTGCGATCACAGAGCTATACGATTTCCTACTATGCGACCGCAGAAGGCAAGATGCGATCGCAGAAGAACCAATCCATAGACCTCTGCGATCGCAGAGAGATACTACCCAGCCCCCACCTGACTCCACTTACACACTATGCGATCACGGAGGACGAGATGCGATCACATAGTGAAACCCAGCTACCCCTTCGCCTAAACCTATGCGATCGCGAATCAAAGGCTGCAATCACAGTGAAGAAAACACCAAACACCAGAAACCACTCCAAAACACCAGATTTTTATACTTTAACTCACCCCGTTAGCTACCCGAAACTCACCTGAGCCCTCGGGTCTCAAAACCAAAAACACACACGACTCCCAAACATCCTAGGGACTTATTCAAGCATTTAAATCACCAAGATATCATCAAAATAATCGAATTAAACCTCGAAACTCTTAGAATTTTCTTAAAACTTCATAAAGCTTAATTTTTTCCAATTTTGATCCGAAACACGTCATTTCAAGTCCGTTTTACACCAAATTTCACAGATAAGTCACATAAAATATATTAAACCTGTTCCGGGATTCGGAACCATAATACGGGCCCAGTAACACGGTCTTCACATCAAAGTTCATTTTCAAAAACCTTTATTATTTTCAGAAAATAATTTTCTTTAAAAATTCATTTCTCGGGCTTGGGACCTCGGAATTCGATTCCGGGCATACGCCCAAGTCCCATATTTTCCTACGGACCCTCCGGGACCGTCAAATCACTGGTCCGGGTCCGTTTACCAAAATTGTTGACCAAAGTCAACTTTATTCATTTAATTGTTACAAAAATTCCATTTTCATCAAATTTTCACATAGTAGCTTCCCGGCTACACGCCCGAGCTGCGCACGCATATGGAGGTGAGATTAACGGAGGCTTTCGGAGCCTCAGAAAACAGATTTAGCTGATATTACTTAGGATGACCTTTTGGGTCATCACAATCTCCGCCTCTAAGACAAACGTTCATCCTCGAACGGACATAGAAAAGTACCCGGGTCTGAGAAAGGATGGGGATAACGACTCCTCATATCGAACTCAGACTCCCAAGTAGCTGCCTCGACAAGCTGACCTCTCCACTGAACACGAACCGAAGGATAACTCTCTGATCTCAACTGACAAACCTGCCTAGCTAATATGGCAACCGGCTCCTTCTCATAAGTCAGATCCTTGTCCAACTGGACACCGCTGAAGTCAAGAACATGAGATGGATCTGCAATATACCTCCGGAGCATAGATACATGAAACACTGGATGTACGACTGATTAATGCGGTGGCAAGGCAAGTTTGTAGGCCACCTCTCCTACCTTGTCCAAAATCTCAAATGGACCAATATACCTAGGGCTCAACTTGCCCTTCTTTCCGAATCTCATCACGCCCTTCATAGGCGACACTCGAAGGAACACCTGGTCTCCTACCATGAAAGCCAATCTCGAACTCTACGATCTGCATAACTCTTTTGTCTGGACTGAGCTGTACGAAGTCTATCCTGAATAATTTTCACCTTGTCCAAGGCATCCTGGACTAACTCAGAACCCAACAATCTTGCCTCTCCGGGCTCGAACCATCCCACTGGAGACCGGCATCGTCTACCATACAACGCCTCATACGAAGCCATCTGAATGCTCGACTGATAACTGTTGTTGTAGGCAAACTCTGCTAAGGGCAAGAACTGATTCCATGAACCACCAAAGTCGATGACACACGCTCGCAACATATCCTCCAAAATCTTAATAGTACGCTCAGACTGTCCGTCCGTCTGAGGATGAAATGTTGTGCTCAACTCAATCTGTGTGCCCAACTCTCGCTTAACATCTCTCCAGAAATGGGAGGTAAACTGAGTACCTCGGTCCGATATAATCGATATGGGCACACCATGCAATCTGACAATCTCTCTCATGTAGATCTTTGCCAACTTCTCCGCTGAGTACGAAACCGACACCGGAATGAAATGTGTTGACTTGGTCAACCTATCCACAACAACCCATACTGCATCAACCATCTTCTGAGTCCGTGGAAGCCCAACTACAAAATCCATCGTGATACGCTCCCACTTCCACTCGGGAAGCTGAATCTGCTACATCAATCCACCGGGTCTCTGGTGCTCATACCTAACATGCTGACAATTCAAGCACCGAGCTACATAAGCCACAATATCGTTCTTCATTCTACGCCACCAATAATGCTGTCACAAGTTCTGGTATATCTTCGCGCGGATGAATGGAATACCGGGAACTATGGGCCTCCTGCTATATCAACTCACGAATGCCATCCACATCAGGAACACATATACGACCCTGCAATCTCAAAACTCCCTCGGCATCGACTGTGACCTGCTTGGCACGTTCGGGCCGAACCACATCTCTAAGAGTACACAAATGACGATCATCATACTGCCGGGCACGAATACGATCATACAATGAAGAACAAGCTACGGTATGGGCCAACACACTGCCAGTCTCAAAAACCTCTAATCTCACAAATCGGTTGGCTAACGCCTGAACATCCAAAGCCAAAGGCCGCTCTCCAACTGATAAATAGGCCAAACTATCCTTACTGACTGACTTCCGGCTCAAAGCGTCGGCCACCACATTGGCCTTCCCCGGATGATAAAGAATAGTCATATCATAATCCTTCAGTAACTCTAACCATCTCCTCTGCCTCATGTTAAACTCCTTCTGTCTGAATATATACTGCAAGCTCTTATGGTCCATGAACACCTCACATGGTACTCCGTACAGATAGTGCCTCCAAATCTTCAAAGCGTGAACAATAGCTGCAAGCTCCAAATCATGGACTGGATAATTCTTCTCGTGGATTTTCAACTGACGAGATGCATAGGCTATGACCTTGCCATCTNAACCAGCGATAATAGCCTGCTAGGCCTAAGAAGCTCCGAATCTCTATGGCTGAAGTGGGCCTAGGCCAATCTCTAACTGCTGAAACCTTCTTGGGATCTACTTGAATACCCTCTGCGGACACAACGTGGCCCAAGAATGCCACAAAACCCAACCAGAACCCAATGTGGCGTACAACTGCCTATCCCTCAGAGTGTGGAAAACAATCCGAAGATGTTGCTCATGCTCCTCTCGACTACGAGAATATATCAAGATATCATCTATAAACACGATCACAAATGAGTCTAAATAAGGCCTGAATACCCAATTCATCAACTCCATAAAAGCAGCGGGGGCATTAGTCAACCCAAGCGACATGACAAAAAACTCATAATGCCCATAACGAGTGCGAAAAGCCATCTTAGGCACATCAGACACCCTGATCCTCAGATAATGATAACCTGACCTCAAGTCTATCTTAGAGAATACTGTAGCACCCTGAAGCTGATCAAATAAGTCATCAATCCTCGGCAAAGGATACTTGTTCTTGATAGTAACCTTATTCAACTGCCGGTAGTCAATACACATCCTCATTGAGCCATCTTTCTTCTTCACGACAATATTGGAGCACCCCAAGGAGAAACACTAGGCCTGATGAAGCCTTTATACAACAAATCCTGTAATTGTTCCTTTAATTCCTTCAACTCTGGCGGAGCCATACGATACGGGGGAATAGAAATGGGCTGAGTGCCCTCAGCTAACTCAATGCAAAAGTCAATATCCCTGTCAGGTGGCATACCCGGCAGGTTAGCAGGGAATACTTCTGGAAACTCGCGAACCACGGGCACAGACTTTATAGAAGGAACCTCAGCACTAGAATCACGAACATAGGCCAGATAGGCCAAACAACGCTTCTTGACCATGCGCCGAGCCTTCATATAAGAAACAACTCTACCAGAAGAATGACTAGGAGTCCCTCTCCACTCTAAACGAGGTACTCCTGGCAAGGCTAAGGTCACTGTCTTGGCATGACAGTCCAGAATAGCATGATAGGGAGATAACCAGTCCATCCCCAATATAACATCAAAGTCAACCATATCAAGAAGCAAAAGATCAACCTGAGTCTCCAGACCACCAATAACTATTGCGCAAGCACGGTAGACTCGATCTACCACTATAGAATCACCCACCGGTGTAGACACATGTACAACAGTACTCAAGGAATCACGGGGAATACTAAAAATAAGGGGCAAAATAGGAACACACATAGGAGAATGTAGAACCCGGATCAAATAACACCGAAGCCTCTCGGCTGAAAACTGAAACCGTACCTGTAATAACTGCGCCAGAAGAATCAACATCAGGACGAGCAGGAAAAGCATAACACCGGGGCTGAGCCCCTCCAACCTGCACATCTCTAGGTCTACCTGCTACGGGCTGACCTCTACCTCTCATGGACTTCGCTCCATCTCTATGAGCCTGACCACCACCTCTGGAACCTTGACCACCACCCCTAGCTGGCTGAGGGGGTAAGGGTGCACCTACTGCGGGAGCCAAGACACGGGAACCTTGATGCTGGGGTCCACTCGAAGCTCGGGGGCAATATCTGGCAATGTGCCCCGGGCTACCACAACTATAACAAGATCTCTGCTGCTGTGGCTGATAACTCAGGAACTGGCCCTGACGACCCTGATAACCACCCTGGTAACTCTGAAGTGGCTGTGCACGGATAGATGCTGGCGGTGCACTAAAAGGAGCTAGCGGTGCACGGGGAGATACTTGAAGTGCTGACTGAAAAGGTCGGGGTGGATGACCCCTGCTGAAAGAATCCCTGCCTCCAGATGAGGCTCCACTGAATCTACCAAAGTGACAGGGCCTCTTGTCAGCCCCCTGACCACCTCCCTGTGACAAAATCATCTCAATCCTCCTGGACGCATCCTGTAATGAAATACCAGTACTCGACTCCTTGGCCATCTGGAGTTGTATAGGCTGGGCCAATCCTTCAATGAAACTCCGAACTCTATCCCTATTAGTGGGGAGTATCATCAATGCATGCCTGGCTAGAGCGATGAACCTAGTCTCGTACTGAGTAACCGACATAGATCCCTGCTGGAGGCGCTCAAACTGCCTCCTAAGATCCTCTCGCTGAGTAATGGGAAGGAACTTCCCAAAAAATACCTCTGTGAACTGAGCCCAAGTCAAAGGTGCAGACCCAGCTGGTCTGGCTAAGCAGTAGTCCCTCCACCAAATCTTGGCTGCGCCAGATAGTCAAAAAGTAGCGAAGTCAACTCCATTGGACTCCACTATGCCCATGTTCCGAAGAACCTCATGACAACTGTCCAAGTAATCATGTGGATCCTCTGACAGTGCACCAGTAAAAGTAGTAGTAAATAACTTGGTGAATCGATCTAGTCTTCATAGAGCATATGCTGACATAGCTGCACCCTCGGCTGCCGGTGCCACAATACCCGGCTGAGCTACTCCAGCTGCCTGAGGTGCTGGAGTCTGAAACTGAGTGGCAACCTGCTCTGGTGTACGAATAACAGGAGTCTGGGCCCCTCCCCCAGCCTGAGATCCAGCTGGTGCAGTAGGAAGAAGTCCTGCCTGTGCTACGCTCTCCATGAGTCCTACCAGACGGACAAGAGCGTCCTGAAGCACTGGGGTAGCTATGAACCCTTCTGGGACCTGCGCTGGTCCAACTAGGACTGCCGGAACTGGGACTTCCTCGTCAGACTCGACCTGAGGATCCTCCACTGGGGCTACTGCTCTAGGCTGAGCCCGACCCCGGCCTCGGCCTCTAGCACGACTTCGTCCTCGACCTCGACCCCTCGTAGGAGTTGTAGCAGGAGTGTCGGGCTGCTGAGCGGAACCAAGGGAAGCACGCGTTCTCGCCATCTGCGAGAGAGTAATTAGAGACTCAATTAGTATTTAGAATCCAATTGGCATGACAAAGAATGAAATATGTGAAGTTATTCCTAACTTTGCAGCCTCTAGGGGATAAGTACAGACGTCTCTGTATCGATCCCTCAGACTCTACCAAGGTTGTTCGTGAATTGTGAGACCTAAGCAACCTAGAGCTCTGATACCAACTTGTCACGTCCTGAAGGGTGGGATTTTGGGTCTCGAATACGCAAAACGACCCGACCGGTCGTTTTGCGTATTCGGACCCTGTTCCCCTAAATAAGACTTCCCGTAGCGTCTTATAGTGATTTATGACTTGTGGGGATGGGTGGTTCGGGATTTATAAGTGTTTAGAGCAGTATAGGAACACTTAGTTCCTTAAGGTTGGCTTTTTTGGCCAAGTTTGACTTCGGTCAACCTTTTGAGCAAATGACCTCAGAATCGAGTTCTGACAGTTCCGGTAGCTTCGTATGATTATTTCGGACTTGCGCGTATGTCCGGACTGGGTTTTGGATGACCCGGGAATGTTTTGATGCCAAATAGTGAAAATAGAGTTTCCTTGAGTTCATAATTTGGTTTGGAACGTGTTTTTGTGTTATCGAGGTCCGAACGGAATTCCGAGATCGGGAATAGTTCCGTTAAGTCATTTATGACTTGCCTGCAAAATTTGGCGTCATCTCGAGTAGTATAGGTCGGTTCGACGCATTGAAACCGAATTCGAGAACTTAAAGTTCTTAAGTTTGATTCTAAGGGGTTTTGAGGGGTGATTGTGAGTTTTAGCATTATTTTGGGTGTTCCGAAGGCTCGAGCGAGTCCGTAATATGATTTAGGACTTGTTGGTATTTTTGGACAGGGGCTCGGTTGGGCCCAGGTGCCTCCCGGGCATCAAACGAGGCGAAAAACCAGCAGCCTTAACTCCTGGTGCACCTGAACTGGTGTGAACGCATGTGTAGTTGCGAGACCGCTCCTGCGGCCCAGGCCTCACAGGTGCGGCCCCAGGTGAGAAGGTCCATTATCGCAGGTGCGGACATGATTCCGTAGGAGCAGAGCCGTAGGTGCGGGCCTCCCTCCGCAGGTGCGATCCCAGGCCTTCTGAGCCACTTCCGCAGGTGCGAGCCTTGGCTCGCAGGTGCGAGATCACTGAAGGCAGTGAGCTCTTTTAAACATGGGACTTAGCCATTTTTCACCATTTCTTCTTCACCATAGGCGATTTTGAGAGCTCATAAGAGGGTATTCGACCAAGCTGCTAAGAGGTAAGTAATTACCACTTCAATGTTGGTTTAATACATCAATTACTAAGTAGATTAACACCCCAACTAGTGTAAATCAAGGGTTAGAGGGGGAAACTTAGGATTGATGAATTTTAGAGAATTTCACCACTTGTCTCCCATGAAACCATACAAAAATCATATATTAATGATCCTTAGGCTATGGGTGAGTGTTTCCTTCGAGAAGTTTTGGAATCCGAGTGTGCGGGCCCGGGGGTGAATTTTGGGATTTCTTCAACAATGATGAATTTACTAAATAAGTAGGAGAATTTTCATACTTTGAGCATGAATTGATATATTTGTATAACATTTGGCTGGTTTCGAGTCCTCGGGTGTAGAGTTCAGAGTTTTGGGCGCGTTCTTGGTCCGAGAAGTTGATTCGACACGAGGTGAGTTTCCTTTCCAACCTTGTAAGAGGGAATTGTCCCCATAGGTGATTGTAAATGATTGAAATGTCCTTAATTGCGGGGGCTACGCACGCACGAGGTGACGAGAGTCCGTGCGTAGCTACTACTATATTATGT
Source organism: Nicotiana undulata (assembly GCA_005239495.1). NCBI lineage: Eukaryota > Viridiplantae > Streptophyta > Magnoliopsida > Solanales > Solanaceae > Nicotiana > Nicotiana undulata. The sequence continues at coordinate 38,122 of ML261580.1, read as the reverse complement.
CGGGTAGTTTATATGGCACACAAGCATGATCTTTTGTGCTTTGCATGTATTCCTACTTGTATGTGAGTTTCTTATTATCCTTGAATTGGCATGAGAATATTAGGAAGTTATGTTCAAAAACTTCATTTGTTTGAGTTCTTGACTCCAAGTATAATCTCTGTTAAATTACTAAATTCCTGATAAAATTCTGTGCATGTATACGAGCACCCGCGTCGCATGTATGATTCATGAGCGGGATATCCTATCATTATGTCAACCGCGTCGCATGTTCGATTCAGGAGCGGGGTAACAAATGCATCTATGTTTCGAGCCGTTCGACCCTCGGCAGTGCACATTTATTTTTGCGTCGCTTCGGCCGTACGCTTCGGCATACTATGTGCTATGTATTGGACTGAGAGTCTTGTTATTATTAAATAAATTGCTTCATGTGGAATGGGAACTTGGGACTTTTGTGATAATTGCTATTTGACTAATGAGAATAAATTGCAGTTTTATATAATTGATACTTCATGCTTTAGTGATTTCCATGACTACTATTCCTGTCTAGATTTATTTAATCATGTTATTTGTTATTAACCCTAGTAAGTATCACGTCTACCTCTCGTTACTACTTCTTCGAGTTTAGACGGTATACTCACTGGGTACATATTTGTTTATATGTACTCATGCTACGCTTTTGTACTTAATTGTACAGGTTCTGAGGCAGGTGCATCTGGTTATCAGACCGGACCGCGATCTTGAGAGCATATACCATACTCGAATTCTCCGTTGAGCTGTTTCCCCTTGGAGATCTCACAACAACACCTTGGAGTTGTCTTTTGATTTTCTATCTATTCTCTTCACACATCAGCACCGTTATTTTGGTTTGGTTTTGTATATTCTACTAGTCGCCTGTAGACTTGTGACACTAGGTTCTGGCACACATAGTAGACTTTATGGTATTTTTGGCTAAACTGTAAATGTTGGCCCATGATTTTGGATTACATTGATTTAAGTTGCCTCGCTTACCCGTTTTCATTTAACGATTTATAACTAAAACTTGGCAAGCATTTGAATATCTTAGTAAATAAGGTAACCTCGTTAGTAAACAAGTCTTGGTTTTCCTGACTCCAGTGTTGGGAGCCATCACGACCTGAGTTAGAAGTTTGGGTCGTGACAACATGGTATCAGAGCTCTAGGTTCACGTAGGTCTCACAAGTCACAGGCAAACCTAATAGAGTCTTGCGGATCGATACGGAGACGTCTGTATTTATCTTCGGGAGGCTATAGGGTGTTAGGAAACCTCTCTTTATTCATATTCTATCGTGCAGTCGATGGTTTACTAAATCTCGTTCTTCTATTCTCTTACAGATGGTTAGGAATCGTGCAACTGACGTTCCTGACCCAGGAGATGCTGCTACCCCGCCGCCCGAGGCCGTGGCAGAGGCCGTAGGAGGGCACCGGACCGAGGTAGGGGACAAGGGAATCCCAGAGTTGTTCCATTAGCACCCCAGTGGATCCGGCAAGGGATCCCATTACTGAGGAGCAGGGTGAGGTGCCCTCAGCATATCCAGCTCCGATGTATTTCATGACTGCACCGGGCTCCCAGGAGGTCATGGGCCGTATGATGCGGTTCATGGACACTATGACCCAGGCTAGTTTATTTCCAGCAGATCCTGCCACATCCCAGGCGGGAGGGGATTGCCAAGGCCGCAAGACATGCATCGGCGGTATATCAGACTCCGAGTACACTGCCTGTGGACGGAGCACAACCAGTAACAGCAGCACAAGAGCTCAGACCAGCCGCAGACGACGATCCACCGAAGCTACTCGATAGATGGACTCGATTGTACCCTCCTGTCTTCGGAGGTGAGAGGGGCGAGGATGCCCAGGACTTCATTGATAGATGCAGGGACAGACTGCACAACATGAGGATTCTAGAGTCCCATGGATTTGATTTCACTACTTTTCAGCTAGAGGGCAGGGCCCGCAGATGGTGGAAGTCATTTATCCTTGGAAGGTCAGCAGGTTCCCCTCCTCTCACATGGGATCAAGTCACTCAGCTTTTCCTGGACAGGTACATTCCACCCTCAGAGAGGGAAGAGTTGCGGTATCAATTTGAGCAGCTGGAGCAGGGGCAGATGTCGGTGACAGACTACGAGGCCAGGTTTTCTGAGTTGTCTCGTCATGACCTTATGATACTTCCTACTGAAACTGAGAGAGTGAGGAAATTTGTAGCTGGGCTGCACTCAGGTATTAGGGCCAACATGGCCCGAGAGGTGGAGATGGGTACTCCCTATCAGCTTATGGTCGAGATAGCTCGTCGCATTGAGGGTTATCGATCGAGGGGCAGAGAGCAGGGTCAGCAGGACAAGAGAGTTAGATTTTCTGGAGATTTCATAGGTGCCCCAGGCAGGGGCAAGGTTCAGTTCAGCAGAGGCCAGCCTAGCAGGCCTCCATATTCAGCTCCTCCACCACCTCTCTGTGGTGCTCCAGTGAGGCCTTATTTCAGCGTCATACCGGAGAGTTCTTACCGCCCACCAGCCATTCAGGGTTCCTCCGGCGGGTATTCAGGTCATCAGGGGTCTTCTAGTCATTACTTCAGTGCCATGCTAGTGGGTTCTCACCACCCCCCAGCTATCCAGGGTTCTTCTTCAGGGCAGCAGGCCATGCCACCAATGAGGTGTTATGAGTGTGGGGAGTCAGGCCATATGAGGAGGAATTGTCCCAGGATTCAGGGCAAGGCTGTTCAGCAGAGTTACCAGCCTACATACTCAGCACCGGTGCCCCGTCCACCCATAGGTGGAGGACAAACTGGTAGAGGTCATCCCAGAGGTGGAGGCCAGGCATGGGGATCTCAGCTAGCTCCTATTCAGTCCAGCGGAGGTCAGTCTTCAGGTACACCAGCCAGATTCTATGTTATTCTGGCCGGAGCATATGTAGTGGCTTCAGACGCTGTGGTCACAGGTACTATTTCAGTATGTGGTAGGGAGGCATCAGTGCTATTTGATCCAGGGTCCACTTATTCATATGTGTCATCCTTATTTGCTGGTTTTCTGGATGTTCCTCGCGAGTCCTTGGATTCTCCTATATATGTGTCCACTCATGTGGGTGATTCTGTGGTGGTAGACCAGATCTATCGGTCTTGTGGGATCACCTTCTGTGGGTTCGAGACTAGAGCGGACCTCCTGTTGCTCGACATTGTTGATTTTGAGATTATTTTGGGTATGGATTGGATATATCCCTATCATTCCATCTTGGATTTCCATGACAAGACGGTTACTTTGGCCATGCCTGAGTTGCCTAAGCTGGAGTGGAGAGGTTCCTTAGTTAGTGCAGCTAGTAGAGTTATTTCCTTCCTGAAGGCTCGACATATGGTCGAGAAGGGTTGTCTGGCCTATCTTGCTTATGTGCGGGACACCACTGCCGAGTCTCCGACGATTGATTCAGTGCCAGTTGTTCGAGAGTTTGCTGATGTCTTTCCTTCAGACCTTCCGGGAATGCCTCCGGATCGTGATATTGATTTCTGCATTGATGTAGCTCCAGGCACTCAGCCTATTTCCATTCCCCCGTACCGTATGGCTCCGAAGGAGCAGCTTGAGGAGTTGTTGGCTAAGGGGTTTATCTGACCGAGTGTGTCACCGTGGGGTACCCCAGTCTTAATTGTGCAGAAGAAAGATGGGTCTATGCGGATGTGTATTGATTACCGCCAGTTGAACAAGGTAACTATTAAGAACAAGTATCCACTGCCACGCATTGATGATCTGTTTGACCAGTTGTAGGGTGCTCGGGCATTTTCTAAGATTGATTTGAGATCGAGGTATCACCAGCTGAAGATTCGAGCCTCGGATGTTCCGAAGACTGCTTTTCGTACGAGATATGGCCATTATGAGTTCCTAGTGATGTCCTTTGGCTTGACTAATGCCCCATCAACATTCATGGACTTGATGAATAGGGTGTTCAGGCCGTATATTGATTCTTTTGTCATCGTCTTCATTGACGACATTTTGATTTACTCACGTAGCCAGGGAGAGCACGAGCAACATTTGAGTGTTGTGCTCCAGACTTTGCGAGAACAGAAACTATATGCTAAGTTCTCCAAGTGGGAGTTTTGGTTGGATTCTGTGGCATTCTTGGGGCATGTAGTATCTGGAGAGGGTATCAAGCTTGATCCTAAGAATATTGAGGCAGTTCAGAGTTGGCCACGTCCTACTTCAGCTACAGAGATCAGGAGCTTCTTGGGTCTAGCAGTTTACTATCGACGATTTGTGGAGGGTTTTTTCATCCATTGCAGCCCCATTGACTAGATTGACTTAGAAGAAAGCCCCGTTCTGATGGTCTGACGAGTGTGAGGCGAGCTTTCAGAAGCTCAAGATGGCATTGACCTCAACACCAGTTCTAGTATTGCCTTTCGGTTCTGGGATGTATACAGTGTATTGCGATGCTTCACGCGTTGGCTTGGGATGTGTGTTGATGCAAGAAGAGAGAGTTATTGCTTATGCTTCGTGCCAACTGAAGTTTCATGAGAAGAATTACCCTATGAACGATTTGGAGTTGGCGTCGATTGTTCATGCTCTTAAGATTTGGAGGCATTACTTGTATGGGGTGTCTTGTGAGGTTTATACAGACCACCGCAACTTGCAACACTTGTTCAAGCAGAGGGATCTTAATTTGAGGCAGCGCCGATGGCTTGAGTTGTTGAAAGATTATGACATCACCATTCTTTATCATCCGGGCAAGGCAAATGTGGTAGCAAATGCTTTGAGTAGGAAGGCGGAGAGTATGGGTAGCTTGGCTTAAATTGCAGCGGAGGAGAGACCTCTAGCCTTTGACATTCAGTCCTTGGTTAATCGCCTGGTAAGATTAGACCTTTCAAAGCCGCATCGAGTTCTTGCACATGTGGTTGCTCAGTCTTCGTTATCGGGGGAGATTAAGGCTCGGCAATTTGATGATCCGTGTTTGGCAGAGCTTCGGGAGACAGTGGTTCAGGGTGGTGCCAAGGAGGTTGCTATTGGTGAGGATGGTGTTCTGAGACTTCAGGGCCGTTTATGCATTCCTAATGTTGATGGCCTGAGGGAGAGGATCCTGGAGGAGGCACATAGTTCTCGGTATTCTGTTCATCCTGGTGCTACGAAGATGTATCGTGATTTGAAGCAGCATTACTGGTGGAGGCGGATGAAGAAGGACATTGTGGAGTATGTGGCTAGGTGCCTTAATTGCCATCAGGTTAAGTATGAACACCAGAGGCCAGGAGGCCTACTTCAGCAGATGCCCATTCCTGAGTGGAAGTGGGAGCGCATCACTATGGACTTCGTGGTTGGGTTGCCTCGGACTTTGCGACAGTTTGACGCGGTTTGGGTCATTGTGGATAGATTGACCAAATCGGCGCATTTCATTCATGTAGCTACTACTTATACTTCTGATAGGCTAGCCCAGATCTACATTCGGAAGATAGTCCGGTTACACATTGTGCCGACGTCCATTATATCAGATCGAGGTCCTCAGTTCACCTCGCACTTTTGGAGAACATTGCATAGTGAGATGGGTACCCAGATAGATCTCACCCCCAGACTGATGGCCAGTCGGAGCGCACAGTTCAGATATTGGAGTACATGCTCAGAGCATGTGTGATTGACTTTGGAGGCTAGTGGGACCAGTTCTTGCCTTTGGCCGAGTTTGCTTACAATAATAGTTATCAATCTAGCATCGAGATGGCTCCATTTGAGTCTTTGTATGGTCGGCGATGTCGTTCTCCTATGGGGTGGTTTGAGCCTGGCGAGGCTAAGTTATATGGCACCGACCTAGTGAAGGATGCGTTGGAGAAAGTGAAGTTGATTCAGGAGAGGCTCCACACAGCACAGTCCCGACATAAGAGTTACGCGGATCAGAGGGCGCGTGATGTAGCATTTATGGAGGGAGACAAGGTACTGTTGAAGGTTTCACCGATGAAGGGTGTTATGAGGTTCGGGAAGAAGGGCAAGCTGAGCCCGAGGTTTATAGGTTCTTCCGAGGTGTTGAGTGAGTTGGAGAGGTTGCTTATGAGATTGCTTTACCTCCCACTTTATCAGGGGTTCATCCAGTCTTTCATGTATCCATGCTCCGGAGATACCACGCCAACTTCTCTCACGTGGTTGATTTCAGCACTATTCAGTTGGATGAGAGATTGGGCTACGAGGAGGAGCCCGTTGCTATTGTTGATAGACAGTATCGCCAGTTGAGATCCAAGAGAGTTTCTGCTGTAAAGGTCCAGTGGAGGGGCCAACCAGTCAAGGAAGCGACTTGGGAGTCCGAAGAGGACATGCGGAGCAGATATCCGCACTTATTCAGCACATCAGGTATGATTCTAGACCCGTTCGAGGACGAACATTTGTTTAAGAGGTGGAGAATGTAGCGACCTGACCGATCGTTTTGTGTATTCGGACCCCGTTCCCTTAAATAAGACTTCCTGTAACGGCTTATAGTGATTTATGAGTTGTGAGGACAGGTGGTTCGGGATTCAGAAGTGTTTAGAGCAGTATAGGAACACTTAGTTCCTTAAGGTTGGCCTTTTTGGCCAAGTTTGACTTCCGTCAACCTTTTAAGCAAACGACCTCGGAATCGAGTTCCGACATTTTCGGTAGCTTCGTATGATGATTTCATACTTGTGCGTATGTTCGGAATGGGCTTTGGATGACCCGGGAGCATTTTGACGCCAAACAGCGAAAATAGAGTTTCCTTGAGTTCATAATTTTGTTTGGAACGTGTTTTTGTGTTATCGAGGTCCGAACGGAATTCCGAAATCGGGAATAGTTCAATTAAGTCATTTATGACTTGCCTGCAAAATTTGGCGTCATCCCGAGTAGTATAGGTCGGTTCGGCGCACTGAAACCGAATTCGAGAACTTAAAATTCTTAAGTTTGATTCTAAGGGGTTTTGAGGGGTGATTTTGAGTTTTAGCGTTGTTTCGGGTATTCCGAAGGCTCGAGCGAGTCCGTAATATAATTTAGGACTTGTTGGTATTTTTGGACAGGGGCTCGGGTGGGCCCAGGTGCCTCCCGGGCACCAAACGAGGCCAAACACCAGCAACCTTAACTTCTGATGCACCTGAACTGGTGTGACCGCAAGTGCGGTTGCCCAGTCGTAGGTGCGAGACCGCTCCTGCGGCCCAGGCCTCACAGGTGCGGCCCCAGGTGAGAAGGTCCATTATCGCAGGTGCGGACATGATTCTGCAGGAGCGGAGCAGCAGGTGCAGGCCTCTCTCCGCAGGTGCGATCCCAGGCCTTCTGGGCCACTTCCGCAGGTGCGAGCCTTGGCTCGCAGGTGCGGTCCTCGAGCCGCGGGTGCGAGATCACTGAAAGCAGTGAGCTCTTTTAAACACGGGACTTAGCCATTTTTTGCCATTTCTTCTTCATAGGCAATTTTGAGAGCTCACAAGAGGGTATTCGACCTAGCTGCTAAGAGGTAAGTAATTCCCACTTCAATGTTGGTTTAATACATCAATTACTAAGTAGATTAACACCCCAACTAGTGTAAATCAAGGGTTAGAGGGGGAACCTAGGGTTGATGAATTTTAGAGAATTTCACCACTTGTCTACCATGAAACCATACAAAAATCATATATTAATGATCCTTAGGCTATGGGTGAGTGTTTCCTTCGAGAATTTTTTGAATCCGAGTGTGCGGGACTGGGGGTGAATTTTGGGATTTCTTCAAGAATGAAATTTACTAAATAAGTAGGAGAATTTTCATACTTTGAGCATGAATTGATATATTTGTATAACATTTGGCTAGTTTAAAGTCCTCGGGTGTAGAGTTCAGAGTTTTGGGCGCGTTCTTGGTTCGAGAAGTTGATTCGACACGCGGTGAGTCTCTTTTCCAACCTTGTAAGAGGGAATTGTCCCCATAGGTGATTGTAAATGATTGAAATGTCCTTAATTGCGGGGCTACGCACGCACGAGGTGACAAGAGTCCGTGCGTAGCTACTACTATGTTATGTCGGGTAGTTTTTAGGGCACACAAGCATGATCTTTTGTGCTTTGCATGTATTCCTACTTGTATGTGAGTTTCTTATTATCCTTGAATTGTCATGAGAATATTAGGAAGTTATGTTCAAAAACTTCATTTGTTTGAGTTCTTGACTCCAAGTATAATCTCTGTTAAACTACTAAATTCCTGATAAAATTCTGTGCATGTATACGAGCACCCGCGTCGCATGTATGATTCGTGAGCGGGGTATCCTATCATTATGTCAACCGCGTCGCATGTTCGATTCGCGAGCGGGGTAATAGATGCATCTATGGTTCGAGCCGTTCGACCCTCGGCAATGCCTATTTATTTTTGGGTTGCTTCGACCGTACGCTTCGGCATACTATGTACTATGTATTGGCCTGAGTGTCTTGTTATTATTAAATAAATTGCTTCATGTGGAAGGGGAAGTTGGGACTTTTGTGATAATTGCTATTTGACTCATGAGAATAAATTGCAGTTTTATATAATTGATACTTCATGCCTTAGTGATTTCCATGACTACTATTCCTGTCTAGATTTATTTAATCATGTTATTTGTTATTGACCCTAGTAAGTATCACGTCTACCTCTCGTCACTACTTCTTCGAGTTTAGACGGGATATTCACTGGGTACATATTTGTTTATATGTACTCATGCTACGCTTCTATACTTAATTGTACAAGTTCTGAGGCAGGTGCATCTGGTTATCAGACCGGAGCGCGATCTTGAGAGCATATACCATACTCGACTTCTCCGGTGAGCTAATTCCCCTTGGCAATCTCACAGCAGCACCTTGGAATTGTCTTTTGATTTTCTGTCTATTCTCTTCAGACAACAACACAGTTAATTTGGTTTGGTTTTGTATATTCTACTAGTCGCCTGTAGACTTGTGACACTAGGTTCTAGCACACATAGTAGACTTTATGGTATTTTTTGCTAAACTGTAAATGTTGGCTCATGATTTTGGACTACATTGATTTAAGTTGCCTCGCTTAACCGTTTTCATTTAACGATTTATAACTAAAAACTTGGCAAGCATTTGAATATCTTAGTAAATAAGGTAACCTCGTTAGTAAACAAGTGTTGGTTTGCCTGACTCCGGTGTTGGGCGCCATCACGACCTGAGTTAGAAGTTTGGGTTGTGACAAGCTGTGCAGATCGTTGCTGTGGAGACTCATGGTAAAGCTGCTGATGCGATCGCAGGTCTCGGAGTCACCTTCTATTGTACTTATTTCCATTGTTTCCATTTGTTCTGGAACAGTGATGTATTGATTTTGTACAACCACTCATAGAAAGGCTTATGACTTGTACTACCGATTTCGAGATTATAAATTGTTTAGACATTTCTATTTCGGAATTGTTCAAAGTTAGTAAATATTGTCATTATTTATGTTAATGTTAGGCTTACCTAGTCTTAAAGACTAGGTGCCATCACGACTACTTCGGAGGGATTTTGGGTCGTGACACTAGGATTTGTTGATACCCAATTTTTTCCTCAAATTATTTTCAAACTTGCATATATACCTTCAAAATCGTTTTTATAATGATTGGTATTTTTCCATAATTTTTCATATTTTTATCAATTTATTTTTCTATTTATGTAGTATTTTATATTCAATAATTATTCATAAATTGTATTATAAATAATTTCAAAATGTTTCCCAAGATCAATATATCATTTTTAATCCTATTAGGATCTGAATATTTCACAAATTAGCCAATTTGGCATTATTTAGCTAAAATTACAGTAATTTTGCAATTATAGCCTAATTATACATTTTATGCTATTTTTATTCTATAATTAGTCATTTTCATATTAGCTAATTACCTTAATTTTTATTTACATAACATTAATTTCATTTTATATAATTATTAACTATTTTATTAATCATTTATTTTATTTTTATGGGTATTTAACTAATGGCCACTTTTTAATTTCAATTATAACCTAAATTGAACCCAATGCTCCAACCCATCTGATTAACCCAATTAACCCCAGCCCAAACCAACTTCCTACTCGGCCCAACCCCGAACCAATCTGAGTCGTTGATCAAATTAAATCAATGACCCAGATCAGTGTTACCATAATTAAACCTAGACTAACCCCCCCGACCCCCTCATTTCACTTGTCTCTCATCTCTCTACTCTCTCTAGCTCTCTGACTCTCTAGAGACTTCCAGTCTCTTTCCCTGCTCCGATGAGCCCCTTCGTCTTCTCCGGCGACCTCTCCACCGGAGGCCATGGAGTATTCATCCTCAGACCTCCTATGGTCCTTTTACACCGGTGTTTTCTATCTCTAAGGCCTTCAAGAGACTTGGGTTAACTCTCCTACCCCTGGGCTTATGCTCACCATTCTCTGTCCACCTCCGGTCGTTCGAGTAAGATCTATGACCTTTGGGGCTTAAACTAGTAACATTTTGAGGTTTTCTTATATTTCTGGGTTCTCTTTAAAACCCTAATGCTTAAACGCCCCGATTCGTTTAGATCTATGATAGATCTGTGTAGGTTTTGAGCTATTTCGTTGTTTTCCTAAAAAACGCTCTGGTTTTCTCCAAAGTGACTCTTTGTTTTCAAAACTAGGGTTTCATGACCCCTTTTTCTGAAATGATTTTCCTATGATTTTTTTAGTGTCATTCTATGATTCCTACTGTGTTTTAGCGATTTATTTAAGTTTCTCGCTCTTGTCTAAATTGTTGTGTTGAAACCCCTAATTTCTTGTCCTAAACCCTAATTCCCTGATTTTGTCTGTGATAATATTATTTGCATATGTTTCTGTGTTTCATGAGCTTTGTGATTCGCTGATGTTTTACCCTATGTTATTCATCTATGTCTTTGATTTCTCCTGCTTTCGCGTTTATCTTACTATTTACCCTATAAGTTCATAAGAATCCCTAATCTCATATGTCTTCACTACTAGAGTTTTCTGACTTCTTGCTTATCATCTGCTAATTTCCTTTAATTGATGTTATTCCTATTCGAATCCCTGATTCCCAGGGATTAGTGTCCTTCACTGATCTCCTATGGTAATACATTACTGATCTTAACCTAAATTATTTCCTTGCCTTATTTATTTGAATATGCTATCACACGGATTCTTATGTTGTTTCCTTAATTGGAGCAATGCTGAACTTAGTCTTGATTGTTCTGTACTATTCCTATATTTGCTGAAGTTATTCCCTTGTGTGGTATTTTCCTTTTATCAATGTTCATTGCCCATAGTTAGGACCTCACTCGAGGATCCCCTTGCTGATTTCCCAATTTTAAATTATCCCCTACTTCATTCTCGTACCTAATATTGCTGTCAAATTAATACACATATAATTTCCTTAAATAAGATTCTGAACCTGGTCTTACTTATGTGCCATATACTGCCCTATGCTTGTACCATCAGTTTATATGATTTCCTTTCCTTATATATGTTTGTATCCGTTTGAATATTGACTCCTTAATTAAAGGGAGTACTGATATTAATGTGATTATAATTGATGTGCACTTCCATAATTTGCTGAACTGTTATTTGTTACCTTATTTGACACCTATCTTTCAAACTATATATACACACTACTCTTTCATTAAGCAGACACACGAACATATACATTGTTCAAACTCTCTCTTACTCGCACACACACTTCTTCTCTTGATTGCTTACTTGCTACTAGTCGACTAAAAGCCAAGACTAGTTAACATACTTGCTTACTCTTCATTCTATACCTGCTAACCTTCCAACCGGTATGTCTCCAATTTATGTTTATGCTTCAAAACAATATGTTTCTTTGGGTATTTCAATTTATACTATTCTTAATCTGCTTCTACTTATGGTTCTGCTGTCCTATTTGCAACTAGTTGGTATACTCTGTTGTTTCTCGTTCTTAGTACCTTTCTCCTTATTCTCAGCATATGCACGACCTCTTGCATGTTTCAATGTAATTTTGCTTATGTATTCTGTGATCCCTAGTATACTACAGTTGCACTATGTGTCACCTAGTCTCCATGTAATCTTGAGCACATGACCTTTTCTGAACCTATGTGTAATTATGTGTATTGCATGCTGCCATCTCCCCCAGTACCCCTCAATCTAATTTTATTTAAGCCCATGAACCTTTTGTGGAAAACTATGTCTGTCTGAGCTTTGTACAGGCTGTGATACTCTTGTATCCTAAACTGTTTTCTATATGTCCCCATTCCCTGTTCCCTTGTCTGTATTGTCTCTATGCACTATGTGCTGTTTAATGTTGGTTGATTGATTCTGAAACTGTTTTTCCCAAACTACTCACTTACTATCTTGCAAACTATTTCAAATAAACTATTCTTTAGAAAGGTTCTTTTAACTCAACTCTTTTCTAAATCATCTCTTGCACTTCACTTTATTCTTAGACCATAGGATCTGCCCCCTCAGTTTGAGCACTGCTTTGGGACCCCTGATCTCCCTCTAAACTCTGACACACTAAGGCTGACATTTCCACACTGCACATGTCCAATTCTGGGTTACTAAATCTGGGTGTGAGCATTTCCCGGGAGCCCTTGAGGTCCTTAGGGAACTTTGACACACCCGGATTATGAAAGGCTGTGAAGTACCATATGGCATGAGGTTTGGAACACTTGGGCCTATCTGTAGGCTCACTATGGAATAGCTTCTTATTTTCCATTTCAGTTATGTAATTTATTCATTGGCCTATAATAAGTTGTAAACAACTCTTGGGGATGGATAGTAAAAAGGGAATAAGGGATAACTATGCATGTCATAGATATAGATGGGTAGAATCCATGCCTTTAGGTTTACCTTCCTTATGTGTGCAATAGAAGTCATGCTTAGGTTTACATTCCTAATGTGTGCATTAGAAATCATGCTTTTAGGATTTCATGAACCTGTTTTCAGCACTGTTATGCCACTGCTTTTTCAGTATTAACAATAAAATGCTGCCATGTGATTATGTTCATGCATTCTAAATCTGAATCCTGTCTCAAACGAGTATTAACAAATCTGTACTTTACCATGTTTCACATAGAAATCATGTCTTAAGTAAATAATTAATGAACTTGTCACTTTTGCATACCATGTCAAGCATGCACTAGATACCATGTCCTTAAGGCTGTCATGTCTACTGCTTTAACGTACAACATGCCTCAATTTATGCTCATGCCTATCACTTAGAACTCCTGCTCTTTGGATAATAAAATCAACATAAAATTATTACTCCTGCGCATTCAAAATCAGGTCTTAATCATCCTGCATTTATATATGCATATTAAATACCATGCTCTAGGGTTCGTTTGCATTTGATCAGCTTCTCTTAAGTTTAAACTGCTGATTTATAAAAGATATAAAAACAGTCTTACATTACGTTCATCATGTCTGCTTATAATAGAAATTGGTAATTGACTTTTCATTCTCAGATTTACATCACCTAGAACAGCATGTTTAGGTAACAATCTGCAACAATTTCTCTAATAATTCTGATACATTGTCCCCCGCCTAGGCAAGCCTTAGGGGATTAAATTTCTAAAACTGGAAGTCTGTCTCTCTTGTGTGTATTGCTTAATGCTAACAGGTTCTTTCAATCAGTAGGCAAACTGATTAGGGATTTCAAGTAATAACAAAACTACATGTCTGTTTATCCTCTGAATTCACCTAGACACCATGTCTTAGGATCTTAATTAACAATACTGTCCTTATATGTGTTTGAGCCGTGCTAATTATATGCATTATTT
>ML261580.1:0-24329 GCA_005239495.1 Nicotiana undulata | reverse complement strand
GGTAATAGCACGCAATAGAGTTCGTGACCAACACGCGCTTTAATTACCTTCACGGGGTGGGAAAGGGTAGAATATGGATATGATGACCGATGCGCTAATACCACGTGTAGCCCCTCTCTGAGGAGTGTCATACCGCGTATTGCATTGATGTGATCCATATTATTTAAAACCTAGGACATCCCTTCCTTTAAATGTTAGATTATAACTCTTTTTCAAAACTTAGCCGTTTTATAATTTTTTTCCAAACACTTGCTTGGTTAATACTTAAAATCCCCTATTACTTGAGCCCTTACTTGTTATTTGTTTAATTGTACAAATTAACGAAAACCATTTGTCCGGGAACCACACTTGTGGATCCTGAGGGGTGCCTAACACCTTCCCTTTGGGATAATTTCAAGCCCATACCCTATCTATGGTTAGCAACGTAATTGTAAATGAACCCCTTAGGTGCCCTAACGCATCGTTAAAATCGTTAGGTGGCGACTCTCCAAATATGAAAACCCCTTTCCCAAAAGGAAAGCAGTTGCCTCAACCCAAATGTCCTGAACCCAATCTCTGCGAGGAAAGAGAGGGGCGCGACAGCATGGCGACTCTGCTGGGGATTATAGGCTTTTACCATTTCAAATTGTTTTGTGAATTTGCACCTTTGCTTTGTTTAAATACTTGCACCCTTTCCCCTTCCCTTCTACGTGCGATTACTTGTTTATTTCTTTCAAGTATTTACCTTTCCCCAAAAATGAAACTGACATGTTTCTTTGTTTTCCTTTGTAACTACTTTAAATCATAACTGTTGTATTTACCGCTTTCCTTAACGTTCAAATACATGACAACTTGTTAATGATTATTATTGCATAATCATGCTCAACATTCATACTCCACTCGTGCAAAAAAAAAATACTATAGAAACACTTGATGAGTGGTTGCGCTCTTCCTATATTATTACCCCTAAATTCGAAAAGGCTTATTTGCGGTAAAACTAGTCGATCAGCAGTGCAGTCGACGATTCTGTGCCTTTCCCCCTTGAGTTGTCCGCTCAAGGGTACCAGTCTAAAACCCCATAGAAACCTTACTCTATTGTATTGATCGCATGCATCATGGTCAAACCTAGTCAAGCTAAAGTGAAGTCCCCAGATTCGGCATGGTCGCCAATATCCACACTAGATTGCTGAAATGTTGGGAAGATCTACACTCTAGCGACAAAGCTATCGTCAGGAAATACTTGGGCAACCTACCATTCCTCCTAGAAATTCAGCCTAAAAAAATGGTAATAGAGGCTGCTACCTTATTCTGGGATTGCGAAACGTCCGTGTTCCGCTTTGGGGACATTGAAATGATGCCTTTGCTGGAGGAAATAGAAGGACTGGCTGGCCTAGTGTGGGAAACTCCGGGGTTGCTGATGCTTGAGAACCGCACATGCAAAGGTTTCCTTAAGATGATAGGTCTGAAGAAGAATGCAGATATGGTATGCTTGAAGGAGTCGTACATTCCTTTTGACTATCTGTACGAGAGGTACGTCCACATCATATCATACCGTATCTATCATGATGAATTTGCTATCACCTCCCTGGTACACATCCATCGCCGAGTGTTCGTCTTCAAGGTTTGCTTCTTAGGTTTGATTGTGTTTCCAATGAAGAAAGAGAGAATCCATACCAGACTGGCCATGGTGACTAAGACCTTAATGGAAGGGGTAGATGGGCAAAACTTTAGCATTGTGCCCATGATCATTGCAGACATATATCGGGCCTTGGAAATGTGTCAACGAGGAGCAACACATTTCGAAGGTTGCAATTTATTACTTCAACTCTGGCTCGTGGAACATCTCCAAAGAGGCAAATACCAACAAGACATTCATCGAAGGATCTGGGATGACCACATTGCTTCCCATCACCCGTAGCGAATGAATTACATCCCCGACATGTTCTCTCAACCTGAGAATGCCGAAGGATGGGTTGAGCTCTTTGATAATCTAACGGAAGAACAGGTTCAATGGATGTTTGAGTGGTTTCCGACAGATGAGTTCATCATCCGATCCCGAGATGTACCAATTCTAATACTGATTGGTTTAAAAGGGACATAACCTTATGTCCCTCTTCGAGTCATGAGGCAAGCAGGCAAGAAGCAATTCATACGCAGGGTCGACAAAATGAACCATCTTTGAGCAGACTTTCAAAATGATGACAGTCCTCACAAGTGCCAAGCTTAGCACCTATGGCACTGCAAGATTATACTTGATAAAGACACCACCAAGACAGACAGGTATCGTGCCAGTTGTACCCCTTTTCTATCTTGGTTGGTTAGAAGAGGATCTGAGTGGTCAGAGCAAGCCAGGGTACATCCAAGGCCACAGGGTTATAGATGAAAGGGCTGAAGCACAAGTCAAGGTCAACCAGCTGTGCAAAAGGATCCGCGAATGTGAGGATGATCACCACAAATTACATGAGTCTAACAAGAAGCTAATCGAGGAGTGGAAAGACATGGCCGTCAGCACCAACAAGAGGTTAGGATACTTAGAACGAGGTATAGTCGAGCTAGAGGATAAATTCATCAAAAGGGTCGAAGACTGCCAAAAGGCTGAAGGAACTGAACGAGGACATCTCGCCAGAGCATACCTGTTGTTGGACTTCGCGAGCTAGGAAAGTTGTTCGAGGGAAGAAGGAATGTCGAATCTGGGGAAAGTCCTTCTGGGACCAAATAGATAGGAATGTCTTTATTTTTCTGTCATTGTAATGAGGCCAATGGCCATTAGTGACTTTTATTTTTTCGTTTATTTAGTGTCGTTTTGGGATTTGTCTATTTCCTTATCAATAAAATGAGGCATTTAGCATCTTAAGTTCTCCAAGTCAACTTGTCGCTAGGCCTACCTCGGGCATAAAGGGGTTCCCAAATTAGGACACGCTTTACATTCCCGCGCTATTTGTTTAAATACCGCAATATCTTTCATAATCCTCACTGACTCATTACCTTTTTGTTTTTATTTTTTTTCTCTTTTCTTTATTGTTTCCCTCCCCAAAGGTTAGTTCGTGCACTATGGCATCATCAACTTATCTCACAAGATCCAAGCGCCCTCCACCTACTCCTCCTCCTAGTCCTCCTAAAGGAAAGAACAAAGGCAAGAGTAAGATGGAAGAATCTAGCGGCATCAGGAAGGAGAATGTGGTTGAACGGCTAGAGGCCATTGACGGGCGAGGTATTCAGGTCCTAAATGAGAACATGTCACCACTGGAACAGAAACTGCTGAAATTTCAAGAAGAGCTCAATCAGGTCCAAAATCTGGCTAACCTATCATTTCCCCCCAACATCCCAGACGTCAATGTAACAAACACTCAAAACCATACACCTCCACAAAATATCCCAAGACAACAGAATCATCCTGTACTTCACCATCACGTCACTTCGCCAAAGAACCAAACTCTCCCAACACAATGCAATACTTGCCACATTTCAAATAACACTCCATTACTTGTCCCAGAATCGTAGAACCCCACAAAGGACCACTTTCACAGTCCCATCTATGTGGAAACCATGACCCATTCCACTCCACCTATCCCATACCCATCCGAGTCTGATGAAAAGGACCTGCTTATCAAGAACCTGGTTGAGGAACTAAGGAAGCTGACCAACCGAGTTCTTGGTGTTGAAGGAACCAAGGGAATCGAAGGGTTGAATTATGAATACCTCTGTATACAACCTGATGTCGAACTGCCCGAGGGGTACAAACCTCCGAAGTTCGAAATGTTTGACGGTACTAGTGATCCGAGGGTCCATCTAAGGACCTATTGTGACAAGATTGTTGGTGTGGGAAAGAATGAAAGGATCCGCATGAAGCTGTTCATGAGGAGTTTTAAAGGAGATGCGATGTCTTTGTACATCAGCCAAGACCCCAAGAAATGGTCAAACTGGATAGGTATGGCGTCTGAGTTTATGGACAGATTTAGATTCAACACAGAGAATGCTCCTGACGTGTTCTATATCCAGAATCTGAAGAAGAAACCCATAGAGACCTTTCGTGAGTATGCCACTCGTTGGAGGTCCAAAGCTTCTAAAGTCAGACTTGCTTTAGAAGAGAAGCAGATGAACAAGTTGTTTGTCCGGACCCAGGACCCGCAGTATTATGAACGGCTGATGATGATTGAGAATCACAAATTCTCCGACATTATCAAATTAGGGGAGCGAATCGAAGAAGGTATTAAGAGCGGTATGGTCACGAATTTTGAAGTCTTGCAAGCTACAAACAAGGCTTTACAGTCCGGTGATGTGTCTAAGAAAAGAGATGTGGGAGCTGTAATGGTTGCACAAAGAGCCAAATCCCCACTCAAATACCAAATCTATCCAGCAACCACACTCACATACCAGCCAATCCAGAATTACCAAACTCTACTATCTTCTTACCAAGCTCCACCGCCTACCTACCAATCTCCACCACCCACATATCAACCTACTTAACTCAGATACTCACAACCCGCTCCTATTTACCATACTTACAATTCTCAGCCATCTCATTACCAATCACCCCCTACCCGTCAAAACTTCCCTAGACCTCGACCTAATTTTGTTCGCAGACCTCCGAAACAGTACACCGCCATAGCTGAACCCATTGACCAGCTGTATGAGAAACTCAAAGATGCCGGTTACGTCACCCCTATCCCTGCTGCCACCCTTGAGAACCCTTCTCTGTGGGTTAACCCGTTGTGCATACCATTTCGGCATGAAGGGACACACCATCGCAAATGCCGCTCCTTGAAAGCCAAGATACAGTCCCTGATTGATAATAAAATCATTGTGGCAAAGGAGCCCCTCCGAACATCTGCAACAACCCTCTGCCAGACCATAAGGGTGGAGGTATTCATATGATTGAGATAGAAGATGATTGGGATCCCGAGGGGTCAATCTGGTTGATCACAGAAGGTGATAATCCAAAGAAACCAGCAGTCACTCTCAACCTGATCATAGTCCAGATTCAACCATCTAGGGATGCTGAGGTAAATATGTCCATACCTCTTGGGTTTGAAGCAGCGCCACCCATAAAGACACCAGTACCAATTGAAGTTGAGTTCGTATCTCCGGCAAATGCACCCGCACCATTTGAGGTTGCAGTCTTGCCACCCAAGGTACGTGTTCCATTTGAAGTAAGGATAGCCGCACCAATTCCAGTGGAAATGTCAACCACGCCACCCTTCTATACCGATGCTATCCCTTGGGACTATACAACCGAGGCAAGAAGGAAAGGCAAGGTCAAAACTGAGGAAGCTGTCGCAGCACAGGGTATGACAAGAACTGGTAGAGTCTATACCCCTGAACATCTGGCCGAATCGAGCAAGCAGGCTGCCAACCGGCCTCCCCTTATTGAAACAGGTCCGGATGACCTTTGGAGGAAAGTACAGTCTAAGGAGTATTCGTTCATCGACCAGCTAAACAACACGCCAGTGCAAATATCCATCCTCTCTTTGTTGTAGAATTCCGAGACGCACCGAAGTGCTCTGTTGAAGGTGTTGAGTGAAGCGTATGTACAAAACAACATCACTAGTGGAGAAATGGCCAACATGGTGGTCCAGGTGTTGGAAAGTCACAAAATCACCTTCCATGAAGACGAGTTACCACCTAAAGGATTGGGGCACAACAAAGCACTGCACATCACTGTGCAATGCGAGGATTATTTTATCACAAAAATATCGATGGAGGATCCAGTCTTAACATTTTCCCGTCGATAACGCTCAAGATATTGGGTAAAGGTATGCATGAGATAAAGGATGGAGTAATCAATGTGAAAGCTTTCTATGGATCTCAAAGGTCCACCATTGGTGAGATAAGCCTATGTCTGCAAATGGGACCAACTTGGTTCGAGGTTGACTTCCAAGTGATAGATGTGTCAGCATCCTACAATCTGTTATTGGGGCGGCCATGGATCCATGTTGCTGGGGCCGTAGCATCAATGCTACATCAGGCAATGAAGTTCGAATGGAACCACCAAGAGGTGATTATTCATGGTGACAGTAGCAACCCTATTTACAATCGCCAGACTATTCCAGTGATCGAAGGAAGAAGAAAGCTGGGTGGAGAAACATATCATCACATTGAATGGGTCAATGCCATCGACAAGGACAAATGGTGGGATAGCAAGATTAAGAGTATATTAAACTGGAATGGGTACGAGCCTGGCAAAGGGCTCGACAAGAATCTTCAAGGAATCTCCAAACCTATCAAGATCAAAAGCCATGACACCACTTTCGGTATAGGATACGATTATACTTGGAAAGAGTACAACGACTGGTCGCCACCTTGGCACGGTCTTTACTACCCACTGGAGCAGCCGATACCGCATCTGGAGCAGACCTTCTAGCAAACCGGCGTTATTTATGGCTCAGACGAGGAGGAAGTACTAGCAGCAATGAAGAATTTGTTTCTGGAGGACGATGATATGGATTGCTGTGTTATTCTAGAGGAGGAGGGGGAGGTAGGACCTTCCACACAGGCTGTGAGCAGAGGGACATACCTCAAAAACTGGACTATCAGGACAACCAAAGCCCGACGAGCCTCGGGGTAGCATGGCTAAAACAAGCATTACTTACTGTTTTATTTACTAAAATGAGTTTTCCTTTCCGCATTTTCAATTCCTACAACAAGATCCTCAATGTTCAAAAAAGTTATTCAATTATCAAAGCATTTTCTAGTTTCTCTTATTTATTACTATTGTTTTTCTCATTACTTGATCTATACAACATTACTATTACTTGTCTCGATGAACCGATGACTGTGACATGTAATGAGACAACGCAGAAAATGGACATAGATTCAGAGGACAATGATATACCCGATGAGATTGTCAAAGAAGTTGAAAACTTTGAGAACAGACCTAAGTCCAACCTGGACGAGGCTGAGGTTAGCAACCTGGGAAATTCAGAAAATGTCAAGGAAACACAGATCAGCATTCATCTGTCACCGTCAGAAAAGAAAGAATACACAGAGCTTCTGAAGGAATATGAGGACATATTCGCCTGGTCGTATGATGACATGACTGGTCTAAGTACGTCTATTGTGGCTCACAAACTGCCAACCAATCCAATGTGTCCACCGGTAAAGCAAAAGCTCAGAAAATTCAAACCTGATATGAGTTTGAAAATCAAGGAAGAAGTTACCAAGCAGATCAACGCCAAGGTTCTTAGGGTAGTCGAGTAACCAACATGGTTAGACAACATTGTACCTGTGCCGAAGAAGGACGGGAAGGTCAGAGTCTGTGTCGACTACCGGGATCTCAACCGGGAAAGTTCGAAAGATGACTTCCCCTTGCCAAATATACACATCCTGATTGACAATTGCGCCAAGCATGAACTACAATCATTCATGGATTGCTTTGATGGTTATCATCAAATTTGGATGGATGAGGAAGATGCTGAGAAAATGGCTTTCATTACGCCGTGGGGAGTATACTGCTACAAGATGATGCCGTTCGGCCTGAAGAATGCAGGGGCTACCTATATGAGGGCTATGACCACTATCTTTCACGATATGATACACAAGGAGATTGAGGTAAATGTGTATGATGTTATTATCAAATCCAAGAAAGCCACTGATCACATAGAAGACTTGAGGAAGTTTTTCAATAGGCTGCGAAAATACAATCTGAAGTTGAATCCCGCGAAGTGTGTATTCAGGGTTCCTGCGGGGAAGTTGCTTGGGCTTATTGTGAGCCGCCGGGGAATAGAATTGGATCCGTCAAAAGTCAAAGCCATCCAGGAACTACCGCCGCCAAGGAACAAGAAAGATGTGATGAGCTTCTTGGGGAGGCTTAATTACATCAGTCGGTTTATAGCACAGTCTACAGTTATATGTGAGCCGATCTTTAAGATGCTGAAGAAAGATGCCGCGACTAAGTGGACCGATGAGTGCCAAAAGGCTTTCGATAGAATCAAGGAATATTTGTCAACACCGCCAGTCTTGGTACCACCTGAACCAGGTAGACCTTTGCTACTCTACCTTGCAGTGTTAGATGGAGCTTTGAGATGCGTTCTGGGACAACATGATGAAACAGGGAGAAAAGAGCAAGCAGTCTACTATATCAGAAAGAAGTTCACTCCGTATGAGGCCCGGTATTCTCTATTGGAACGCACCTGTTGCATTTTGACTTGGGTCGCTCAGAAGCTGAGGCACTACTTCTGTGCCTACACAACATATCTCATATCGAGGATGGACCCATTAAAGTACATCTTTCAGAAGCCCATGCCCACTTGCAAGCTAGCCAAATGGAAAATCCTGTTGAGCGAGTTCGACATTATCTATGTGACTCAAAAGGCAGTCAAGGGACAAGCATTGGCAGACCATCTCGCTGAGAATACTGTGGACAGAGAATACGAACCCCTGAAAACATATTTTCCTGATGAAGAGGTATCATTCGTAGGAGAAGACATTGCAGAACCCTATGACGGTTGGAGGATGTTCTTTGATGGAGCAGCAAACTTCAAGGGGGTCGATATTGGAGCAGTCCTAATATTGTAAACCGGTCAGCATTATCCGGTATCCGTCAAACTCAGGTTTCCCTGCACCAACAATATGGCAGAGTATGAAGCCTGTATCTTAGGACTCAACATGGCCACTGACATGAACGTCCAAGAATTGTTAGTGATCGGTGATTCAGACCTATTGGTACATCAGGTACAAGGATAATGGGCGGCCAGGAATTCCAAGATACTACCGTATTTGCATCACGTACAGAACTTGAGAAAGAGGTTGACAAAGATATAGTTCCGGCACGTCCCTAGAATCCAGAACGAGTTCGCCGATGCATTGGCTACTTTGTCCTCAATGATCCAGCATCCGGACAAGAATTTGATTGATCCTATTCCGGTAAAGATCCACGGTCAACCGACTTACTGTGCGCATGTTGAAGAAGAAGCAGACAGAAATCCTTGGTTTCATGATATCAAGGAGTACTTGGCAAAAGGAGATTACCCAGAGCTTGCAAATTCCACTCAGAAATGCATATTTCGGAGGTTGTCTAACAACTTCTTTCATAGTGGAGGATTACTGTATAAGAGGACTCCCAACTTGGGATTATTAAGGTGTGTC
This sequence comes from Nicotiana undulata, assembly GCA_005239495.1. Lineage (NCBI taxonomy): Eukaryota > Viridiplantae > Streptophyta > Magnoliopsida > Solanales > Solanaceae > Nicotiana > Nicotiana undulata. Next base: position 15,266 of record ML261580.1, on the reverse strand, counting down.
GACGCAAAAGAAGCATCAAAACTACTGGAAGAAATTCATGCTGGGACCTGCGGTCCATATATGAACGGTCTTGTTCTGGCAAAGATGATACTCCGATTTGTTTACTTTTGAATGACTATGGAAACGAACTGCATCCAGTATGTCAAGAAATGCCATCGCTGTCAGATACATGGGGATATGATAAAGGTACCTCCAAATGAGCTTAATGCAACAAGCTCACCATGGCCGTTCTCCGCCTGGGGCATGGACGTTATTGGACCAATCGAGCCTGCCACTTCCAACGGACACAGATTCATCCTGGTAGCGATTGATTATTTCACTAAATGGGTCGAAGCAGCCTCCTACAAAGCAGTAACTAATAAAGTTGTGGCCGACTTTGTCTGCGACCGCATTGTTTGTCGTTTCGGAGTTCTAGAGTCAATCATCACTGACAATGGTTCTAATCTCAACAGTGACTTGATGAAAGCTATGTGTGAAACTTTCAAGATCAAACACAAGAACTCCACAACATACAGACCTCAGATGAATAGAGCCATAGAAGCCGCTAACAAAAACATCAAGAAGATATTAAGGAAGATGATAGAAAGGCACAAACAGTGGCATGAAAAGTTATCATTCGCCTTATTGGGATATCTCACCATGGTCTGCATATCAACCGGGGTAACTCCCTACATGCTGGTTTACGGTACAGAGGCTGTTATTCCTGCCGAAGTTGAAATCCCATCCTTAAGGATCATACAAGAAGCCGAGCTCAGCGATGCAGAATGGGAAAGAAGTCGTTATGAGAAACTAGCCCTCATAGATGGAAAGACAATGAATGCAGTCTGTCATGGTCAATTATATCAGAACAGAATGACCAGAGCCTTCAACAAAAAAGTCAAGCCGAGATGACTCACACCAGGGCAGCTGGTGTTAAAGAAAATCTTTCCACATCAAGATGAATCCAAGGGGAAATTCTCTCCCAACTGGCAGGGCCCGTACATGGTTCACAGAGTGTTGACAGGAGGAGTACTTATACTTGCAGAAATGGACGGAGAAGTTTGGCTAAAACTAATCAATTCAGATACAGTCAAGCGCTACTATGTGTAATCTTTATGCTTTCTCAATGATTTAAATTGAACTACGCCTGACCTGATTCCCATTTAAGAGGGGATACGTAGGCAACCCTATGGGTTCAGTCACAATTCAATAAAAATTCCATTTTCCCCCATAATTGGAAACTGGGGCAGCATTTTGAGGAGGACCCTCAAAATTCTGAAGCAAGTTCAGTCGATCGCCGCACGAGCAACAGTCAGAAGAATTCACCCATCAAACTGGGACAGAATTTTGAGGAGGACCCTCAAAATTCCGTAGCAGGGGAGGTTGCAACTTCTCGAGTCGTGTCACGGTCGTCGGTTCATCTAAAACTATTTAGATTATCTGTTATACTTTTACAAAATCATGCATACTTATTCTTGAAACAACTTGTTTAGCAAACACTACCCTAATGATACAGACAATATCATCAAATTAAGCCGAACGAGTCAAGCGAAAGCCAGCGGGGATACGAACTAACCTCCCCCTCTACAAAACTCACGATTTTTGTGTGGATGCAGGTACAAAGAACAAACACGCAGAGAAGTCTCAAATTTCATCACAATCGCGAACGCCAAAGTTCGATGTCCACACAAAAGACGAACATGTTCAAAGTCACAATTCTCAAAACCGTCACACTTTCCGTCATCTATTATCAATACAAACAACGCCCCGCAGTCACAATACAGTCCACAATTTATTACCAGCTAAGAATTCCTACCATCATTTACTTTTCTGCATAAGGATACTATTCTGCCTTCCGAGACTAAACGTTGTCTCCATCTGCATTTGCATTCTTGCATAAGGCTACTATTCTGCCTTCCAAGACTAAACGCTGCCTCCATATGCATTCACATTCTTTGCATAAGGCTACTATTCTGCCTTCGGAGACTAAACGATGTCTCCATCTTCATTCGCATTCTTGCATAACACTACTATTCTGCCTTCCGAGGCTAAACGCTGCCTCCAATTTACTTTTCAAAGTAACCACTGCCTCAAGAACTATTTAGTTCGCTTTAGCCGAAACCCTTTAATGCGCAAGACTAAGCTCTGTCTTGTTAGCATCATATTATTGCATCTTCATGGGCTGCAATATCGCCAACCTATCCAAAGGCGTCATTGTTCGGAGGCACCATCTTCATGGCTCGAGAACACCATGTCATGGCCTGAGGATTTATTTTATCGCTTTTGCATACCATTATTCAAAGGCATCATGGTTCAGAGGCACCATCCTCATGTCCCGAGAACATCATTTCGTGGCCTGCGAATCCTACATCAAGCAATTCATGGCCCAGGACATCATGGTCTGAAGACGTCATCCTTAACCGTCCAAAGACAAGCATTCATGGTCCGATGGGAATTTGCATCATGTTTAAGTCACACACAATATATGCTCGTATTATTTATTTTCAGGTAATCCAGAAAGCAACAACCATCCTGACAGGAGCGGTCCGCTCCAGTCCTCCCAAACTACCTCGTCAGTCGTTTGTTTGCCTAACCTTGTGCTTTGCGTCCGTTTCTTGTGAAACTCCATCGGTACACTTCGTCGATGGCTCCTGAACTACATGTGGATTGATTCCTGTAAAACCAGGGATATGTAGGCAACTCAGAACCAGGGTGCGGCCTAAAATTCTTCAAATCGTTTCATTCGGTCAAAATTGGCCATCATATCTTTACCCGACAACTCTTTTACCCTTCCCGTGTAAAGAGGGGCAGCTGTTGATACCTAATTTTTTCCTCAAATTATTTTCAAACTTGCATATATACCTTCAAAATCGCTTTTTATAATGATTGGTATTTTTCCATAATTTTTCATATTTTTATCAATTTATTTTCCTATTTATGTAGTATTTTATATTCAATAATTATTCATAAATTGTATTATAAATAATTTCAAAATGTTTTCCAATATCAATATATCATTTTTAATCCTATTAGGCTCTGACTATTTCACAAATTAGCCAATTTGGCATTATTTAGCTATAATTACAGTAAATTTTGCAATTATAGCCTAATTATACATTTTATGCTATTTTAATTCTATAATTAGTCATGTTCATATTATCTAATTACCTTAATTTTTATTTACTTAGCATTAATTTTATTTTATATAATTATTAACTATTTTATTAATCATTTATTTTATTTTTACGAGTATTTAACTAATGGCCACTTTTTAGTTTCAATTATAACCTAAATTGAACCCAATGCCCCAACACATCTGATTAACCCAATTAACCCCAGCCCAAACCAACTTCCTACTCGGCCTAACCCCGAACCAATCTGAGTCGTTGATCAAATTAAATCAACGACCCAGATCAGTGTTACCATAATTAAACCTAGACTAACCCCCCCGACCCCCTCATTTCACTCGTCTCTCATCTATCTACTCTCTCTCTATCTAGCTCTCTGACTCTCTAGAGACTTCCAGTCTCTTTCCCTGCTCCGATGAGCCCCTTCGTCTTCTCCGGCGACCTCTCCACTGTAGGCCATGGAGTACTCATCCTCAGACCTCCTATGGTCCTTTTACACCGGTGTTTGCTATCTCTAAGTCCTTCAAGAGACCTGGGTTAACTCTCCTACCCCTGGGCTTGTGCTCACCATTCTCCGACCACCTCCGACCGTTCGAGTAAGATCTATGACCTTTGGGGCTTAAACTAGTAACATTTTGAGGTTTTCTTATCTTTCTGGGTTCTCTTTAAAACCCTAATGCTTAAACTCCCCGATTCGTTTAGATATATGATAGATCTGTGTAGGTTTTGAGCTATTTTGTTGTTTTCCTAAAAAACGCTCTGGTTTTCTCCAAAGTGACTCTTTGTTTTCAAAACTAGGGTTTCATGACCCCTTTTCCGAAATGATTTTCCTATGATTTTTTTAGTGTCATTCTGTGATTCCGACTGTGTTTTAGCGATTTATTTAAGTTTCTCGCTCTTGTCTAAGTTGTTGTGTTGGAACCCTAATTTTTAGTCCTAAACCCTAATTCCCTTATTTTGTCTGTGATAATATTGTTTGCATATGTGTCTGTGTTTCATGAGCTTTGTGATTCGCTGATATTTTACCCTATGTTATTCATCCATGTCTTTGATTTCTCCTGCTTTCACGTTTATCTTACTGTTTACCCTATAAGTTCATAAGAATCCCTAATCTCATATGTCTTCACTACTAGGGTTTTCTGACTTCTTGCTTATCATCTGCTAGTTTCCTTTAATTGATGTTATTCCTATTCGAATCCCTGATTCCCAGGGATTAGTGTCCTTCACTGATCTCCTATGGTAATACATTACTGATCTTAACCTAAATTATTTCCTTGCCTTATTTTGTTGAATATACTATCACACGGATTCTTATGTTGTTTCCTTAATTGAAGCAATGCTGAACTTAGTCTTGATTGTTCTGTACTATTCCTATATGTGCTGAAGTTATTCCCTTGTGTGGAATTTTCCTTTGATCAGTGTTGATTGCCCATAGTTAGGACATCACTCGAGGATCCCCTTGCTGATTTCCCAATTTTAAATTATCCCCTGCTTCATTCTCGTACCTAATATTGCTGTCAAATTAATACACATATAATTTCCTTAAATAAGATTCTGAACCTGGTCTTACTTATGTGCCATATACTGCCCTATTCTTGTACCATCGGTTTATATGATTTCCTTTCCTTATATATGTTTGTATCTGTTTGAATATTGACTCCTTAATTAAAGGGAGTATTGATATAAATGTGATTATAATTGATGTGCACTTCCATAATTTGCTGAACTGTTATTTGTTACCTTATTTGACACCTATCTTTCAAACTATATATACACACTACTCTTTCATTACGCAGACACACGAACATATACATTGTTCAAACTCTCTCTTACTCGCACACACACTTCTTCTCTTGATTGCTTGCTTGCTACTAGTCGGCTAAAAGCCAAGACTAGTTAACATACTTGCTTACTCTTCATTCTATACCTGCTATACTTCCAACCAGTATGTCTCCAATTTATGTTTATGCTTCAAAACAATATGTTTTTTTGGGTATTCAATTTATACTATTCTTAATCTGCTTCTACTTATGGTTCTGCTGTCCTATTTGCAACTAGTTGGTATACTCTGTTGTTTCTAGTTCTCAGTACCTTTCTCCTTAGCCTCAGCTTATGCACGGCCTCTTGCATGTTTCAATGTAATTTTGCTTATGTCTTCTGTGATCCCTTGTATACTACAGTTTCACTATGTGTCACCTAGTCTCCATGTAATTTTGAACACATGACCTTTTCTGAACCTATGTGTAATTATGTGTATTGCATGCTGCCATCTCCCCCAGTACCCCTCAATATGATTTTGTTTAAGCCGTTGGCATGTGATAACTAGGATTTTTACCTTGTTTTCCGCCCTTTAATGCTTAGGTTTTGGTTATATTTGTACACAACGTAGCCCCAAAAGCTTATATGTTGTGCTTGTTTCAAGATTGAACCAAAATTGACGACATTCAGTCAACGATATGCTCAATACAGGAGTGAATCTTGCACAATTACCAAGGATAACAAAAATGCCAAACTAAAGAGTCCCACCGCGGCCGCGGTCCTTTTACCGCGGTCTACGATCCCAAGCTTCAGAGAACCTGCACAAGGCATTTTCCCACCGCGGTCCGCGGTGCAGAGCTTCAGAGAACCTGATACTAGGCCATTTTACACCGCGACCGCGGTCAGCGGTCTGAAAATTCAGAGAACCAGAATTCAAGGCCAAGAAGCACCGCGGCCGCAGTCCATTTACCGCGGTCCGCGTTCGAGCATATTCAGAGACCCAGAAGCCAAGGCTATAGTTGTCCATCGCGGACCGCGGTCGATTTTGTGCGGTCCGCGGTAGCCCTGCAGGGACATTTTTTTCCAGATTTTCGGTTGAGTATAAATAGCTCATTTTGTAATTTTATTAGAGGATCTTTGATTTTTCTGAATGGAAGAACACGTGAATAGCTAGTTTTTCATCTTTTTAGCTTATTTCTTGCATTTTTAACATTGAACCCTTGAGTTTATTGTTAAGAACCAATTTTATGGGTTCTATTTCTTCTCTATCATTGAATCTATCTTTAAATATGAGTAGCTAGACCCATTAGCTAGGGTTGTGGATCAACCCTAGTGTGGGTATTTGATGGGTTTTTGAGATTAAGGTTAGGATGTTTATGGGTGTTTGCTATTTAGGCTAATTTAGGGTTCTTATTGCTAAAATTAGTGGTTGCAAACACTAATTAACCTTTCCATGACTTGGATCCTTCTTGAGAAAGAGAATTTGAGTCTAGAAAACTAGCCTAACAAGGAATTAGGGCATTATCAAGAGATTGGTAGTCCCAATCAATTGGGTTGAACCCAGAAATGGTAAAACCCTACTTGAGCCCTAATTAACGGGTTAAACCTCGAGAGAGTAATACCCTACTTGCACCTCAGTTGCTTGATTAATTGACACCCTATTGGCCTCGAGAGAGGCAATTAGGGCAAAGCTACTCAAACTACCAAGAGGTATAGAGTGGGCACATCCGTGCATTGGTTATAGATGTATCCCTAATCAACATCCTTACCTTAGAACATTGAAATCCATTAAGTATCCGCCTAGGTGAAAGTCACAACCCTAGTGCCTTTATCCATATAAGAAAACAACATCAAAACAAATTAGTTAATCAATTAGCATTTAACAGTAGCTTAATACTTAATATAATTCAAAACACCCTGTCGTGAGAAGTGCAATTAGAAACACTTGACACTACTAGTTCACCTAGACACTCACTCCCACAATTAACTCCCTGTGGATTTGATCCCGACCTTTCGGGTAAAATCTACACGACCCTTGCCTTCCTACTCTAATAGTAGTGTGGGTGAGGTGCGAACACTTTTTGCCGCCGTTGCCGAGGAGTTAAGACGATGTTGATTATCTACGTGTCTAGTAGCGTTAAGTATTTTTCTTTCCTTCTGTTTTTAACCTTTTTGTAAAAAATGGCGGATCCAATGGGAAACGTTATTGCGGGGGAGGAAGTATATGATAAGCAAGAGGACGAAATCAATCAATTACCTCCACAAAGAAGGGGCCGATAGGCCAATCTACAAGATGATATCCCAGACCCTCCCCCGCCCCTACCTCCTAGAGCTTCCCCTCGGGTCCTTCCAAACGAGGGGTATGCTAGTGCTATTGTCCCGCTGAGCATTCGGGCAGGGAACTTCCAAATTCAAAAGTGATGCTCACCCTCCTAGAGCAATGGGGGTATTTTACCGGAGCCGCGCACCAGAATGCCTATAATCATCTCAAGGGCTTCGTAGATACTTGCTGGGGAAGTAAACAGACAAATGTCTCAGAGGATACATTACGACTCAGGTTGTTCCCTTTCTCTCTTCGGGGGAAAGCCCTTGATTGGCTTGAGCGTCTTCCTAACCATTCAATATCAACTTGGGATGAGCTCGCGGACAAATTCATTGCCAAATTCTTTTCCCCGACTCATATGGCGACGCTTTGTGATGAAATATTAGCCTTCAAACAAGAACCCAATGATTCCTTACATGAGATATGGGAGAGATATAGGACCATGGTTAAGGAATGTCCGAACAACGACATGACTGAAGCCATGATCCAACAGACTTTCTATCGATGGATTAACACTGTGAATCAGTGTGTGGTCAATCAGTTGGCCGGTGGAAATTTTATGAAGTTGACTTATCCAGAGGCATGTGAGATTCTAGATGAGATGGACGACACATCATCGGCTTGTCAAAGTAGAGCTAATGTGCCTCAAGGAGAGACCGGTGTGAATAGTCTCCATAAAGAGCTCCAAGAACACGGGCAAGCAATTGCCGAACTCACTACTACCATGAATCAACTTGCCAAAGCCTAACTCCAACAATTGCAAGGGCCGAAGCAAGTGAATGCTATGGAAGGAGTGGACATGCAAGGAAATCAAAGGAGACCTCGGGGGAACTCTAAGCAAAACCATAATGATCAAAGTGACCAAGGGCCTAGTGGGTATGGCCAAGATGAAGAGTATGATGACCAAGAGGAAGATGTGATGTATGAAAACAGCTATCAAGGTCAAGGCAATAGTCAAAACAAAAACCAAAGTTGGAGAAACCAAGGCAATAACCAAAGTTGGGGGAATCAAATACCAAGAAACTGGAATAACAACAACAATGATCGGAAACAACGATCGTCAATGGGGGAACAATAATGACCGACAGTGGGGGAACAACAATGAGGAAAATTGGAATGGGGGAAACAACAACAACAACTGGGGAGGCAACGGTAATCGGGGGTCGGGCTTTCAAAGTCCCCCGATGTACCAACAACCAAGCAACCCACCTCCGTACCAATCTCAAGGGAAAAGTTCATCGGGCTCGGATATGGGTAGAATTGAAAATATGTTCAAGCAGATGATGGAGAGAAATGCAGACTCCAATGCTCAGTTGGCCTCTCACAATACCTCTATAAGGAACCTCGAAGTACAAATGGGCTAGATTTCACATGCCTTAAACACACGCTCAAAGGGTGCACTACCAAGTGATACGGTGGTGAACCCCAAGGGTGGGAACAATAACAATACCGTTCACGCCATGGCGGTGACTACGAGAAGTGAAAAGGGTGGTGAAGCAAGTACTTCGAGGCAAAAGAAGATTGTTGTTGATGATGAAGACATGCCCCAAGAAGAGTTACCAGTTGAAGTGAAACAAGTGATGGATGACCCAAGTGAATGTGAGGTAAGAATTGACATACATGACAATGGGGAGGACTTGGAAAGGAACGTGAACCTGTCTAGGGAGCACGTAATTAATATGCCGTATCCGGTGGCCCCACAAGCCAAGGCACCATTGCCTAGGCCACCTCCTCCCTACCCTCAGATATTGGCCAAACAAAAGCAAGATACTCAGTTCAAAAAGTTTATTGATATGATGAAGAGTCTTTCCATCAACGTCCCATTGGTGGAAGCCTTGGAGAAAATGCATGGATACGCTAAGTTCATGAAGGACTTAGTGACAAAAAAGCGGTCCATGGAGTGTGAGACCATCAAGATGACTCACCAAGTGAGTGTTATAGTTCACTCCATGGCACCGAAACTTGAGGATCCGGGTGCCTTTACTATTCCTTGCACGATTGGGAGTGCAGACTTTGCCAAAGCCCTATGTGATCATGGGGCAAGTATTAACTTGATGCCGTATTTAGTGTTTAAGACCTTGGGGATTGGACAACCTAGGGCGACCTCTATGCGTTTGCAAATGGCGGATAAGTCGATGAAGAGGCCCCTAGGTATTATTGATGATGTGCTAGTGAGGGTGGACAAGTTTATATTGCCAGCAAAATTTGTCATTCTTGACTGTGAGGTTGACTTTGAGGTCCCTATTATCTTGGGAAGGCCCTTCCTTGCCACGGGGAAGGCCTTGGTTTATGTAGAAGCTGGGGAGCTCACATTCGGGGTGGGAAATGAGAAGGTGGTCTTTCATGTATGCAAATCTATGAAGTAGCCTAATAGCACGGAAGTTTGCTCATTTATGGACCTCGTGTCTTAGGTTATTATTGATGATGCCAGTGCTATGATCCGTGTTGATGACCCTTGTTGTTTTAGACTTCAATACTACACAATATTACAAGTTAATTGTGCAGTACCTAATTTTCGAGTGCTGTCTAATAAGAAGAACCTGGTTCTTCGTAGTATACTACTTACTGNGAAAGCTGAAAAGATACAATGTTAAAACTCCTACTACAATCAACTAGACTCAATACACAAACAATGGAACTATTTCTTCTAGTTGAACTGTAGCCTTTGTATCGCACAACAATTCTGCTTGCAAAATATCTCTGGAACTTTTGCTTCAGATCTTAATTCACTTTAGTACTTGTGCGTCTCTTATTTCAGCAGTAATACATAAGTAATACATTGATTATTTATAGAGTCCGTTTGTTGAGTCCATGATTCAATTCTGATCCAACTCTTCCTTGGTAAACGAGTTTGATTGTAACGCAACTTCCTTCCTCTATTTCTGTCCTAGCTGAAATCAACTTCTGTCTTCTTTATCAATTTGCAACCTTTTCGTATTAGGAGACATTCTCTTAGTTCTTTGATACTCAACAATCACTAATATCTCCTAGACTTGTACGATTCGTGTTCATCTGCTTCATTCAGATATGTATGCTATGATGGACCTGGTTCAATTTGTCACCTTTTGTCAATCTTCAAAACACATTCAGTGACATGGGCCAACAAATTTCCCCTTTTTGATGATGACAAACTCTGTGCTTTTATCCTGTATACACATCCAACACTTTGTATATTTGTGAGCATTAATCATCAAGAACCAGGTTGATTAGGTTATAAATATTACTTTTAAAAAAAATTTGAACAACAACAACACATCACACATCACATCTTCCCCCTTTTGGCATCATCGAAAAGTTGCAAAATGATACTTACCAGTTATTAATTCTTACTCATGTCCAATTTAGGCAACTACAGGTGCAAACATGATTAATCAACACAAGAAACCAATAATGTAAGCTAAATCATAAATAAAGACATTTTTCAAAACACTAAGCTTTCATTGATTAACATGTATTATCAACACCAAAACAGATTAAAATAAAAAACAGCCAAAACATGAGTAAGACAGAATTAAAAACTGAAACAAAAGACCCTTGACACAGTCCCGAACTGGGCACTTGATAGAATAGGAGGGGTAGTTCTGGAAATTCCTAAGTCTGGGGTGGTGCAGAAAAGGCAGGATTCTTGGTTTGGAGAAGAGACAGCATTTGGTGTAAGACGCCCTCGTTTTTCTCCTTCTCCTTGGCTAATTCAGCTTTGAGAGCATCACGCTCACCTTCCACATCAACTAAGAGAGTCTTCAAACGAAGGATCTCCATATCCTTTTGCTCTCTTTCTTGCACCAGAGTACGGACCTTGCTATTGACCGGTTGCTTCCGAGATGAACTCGGTTCATCTGCCGGGGCACTGATAGTGTAATCACAAGACAGCAAAGTGTCCTTCCCAAAGAAATCCTTTGCAGTAGCCATTTCAGCCTTCTTTGTGGGGACTTCAAAATGAGCCAGAACTGCAGTAAGGATAAAGCCATAAGGAATTGCATGGGCCTTGGTGCAATTCACCACTCTGTCCAAAAGCTGGATGATCAAAGATGGCCAATTGATCTGCTTGCCTCTGTATAGGCACTCCATGAGCGTTAGATCCATGTAGTTGGCAATGTGCCTGCGCTCTTGTCTGGGCAGCAGAAATTTAATTACAAACTCAAAGAACAACTTGTGTTCAGGCTTCATCTTGCTTTTGTACACAGCCCTGGGCTCAGTCTCTTCTTTATTATCACAAAAGAATCTGGTGATGTTGAGTGCTGAGGCCATTTCATCCAAGCAAGGCCATCTCTGCCTTGTATAATCGTCATAGACCATAGATGGAATGTCTAGAATGACTCCCAGTTCTTGAGCGTCAAAGGAGCCTTCAACTCCCTGACCAATGATGTAACCCTTCCTCCAAACACAGTTTCATTCCCCATGAACTCCACAACCTCATTTCTGACCAGCCTGCCTTCCATGCGAAGGACCATGTCCTTCCAGCCTTGAGCTGCCAGAAAATCCACTAAGTACCTCATACCCGGTTCCTCCAAATCCTTCAGTGACTTCCCCTTCAAAATATGTCTCTTGCCAAACATGGCAACTCTGTCAATCGATACTTCTCCAACCTCCTTCTCTTCATCTCCACTCCATTCAGGATCATCATCCCTCTCAACAATCTGAACTTTCTTCTTTGACTTTACTTTAGACCGTGTCCTCGTAGATGTACTCATGGTGGTAGCAGACACAGGTGCTGACTTCTTTGAGGAAGTCTTAGCCAATTTGGACTTGGGTGTCTTGATCACCACTGGAGAAACCTCTTCTTCTTATTGGAACAGGTCCAAAACCTCATCAACAGCAATAGCCTCAACAGGCTCCCCCACTTTCGCTTTCCCTTTCTCAGCCTTCTTTCTTTTGCTCTCTTGTAGAGCCTTTTCCAACTTCTCCTCTTCTTCTCGAACAATATTTCTCGTAGCGCGTACCCTTGGAATAGGTACACCATCAGACTCATCATTTTTCCTTTTCTTTGAGGAAACTGAGGCTTTAGACTTGATGGACTTTGGAGTCCTTCTCTTCTTGGGATTCTATGAGTCCCCCAGTTTCTTTAGTCTCTCAGCCAAGGTTTCTTCCCCAGAAGAAACGCGTTCATCGATCTCCTTCATTAGCTTTTCTAATCCAGCAGCAGCTTCCTCAACTTGATTAGTTCCCCCTATCACTACGACATCATCTTCAAGATTCTCAAGAATGGGGCCACAAATTTCAAGTGTGGAACCCTCCTTCCCAGATCCCCTCACACCTGCATCTCCCTCATTCTCAAGAATTTTCCAAGTTTTTCTTTGCCTACTTGGCACTTCCACATCCACCACAGACCCAACCAGCACAAATCTATTTTCAGAATTTAAGGTAACTTCAGTATTACCTTTCTCAGCACTTGACGAACCAGGTGCATCGTCTTCATGTGCTGATTTAAACGATTCACTGGACGAATCTGGTTTGGGTTCTTCTTCAGCATGTAATAAATATTCCAAGAACTTTGCTCGTGAACCTGAAGCCACAGATTTTCGTGCAAGAACCTTCCCAGATCCCCTCACACCTGCATCTCCCTCATTCTCAAGAATTTTCCAAGTTTTTCTTTGCCTACTTGGCACTTCCACATCCACCACAGACCCAACCAGCACAAATCTATTTTCAGAATTTAAGGTAACTTCAGTATTACCTTTCTCAGCACTTGACGAACCAGGTGCATCGTCTTCATGTGCTGATTTAAACGATTCACTGGACGAATCTGGTTTGGGTTCTTCTTTAGCATGTAATAAATATTCCAAGAACTTTGCTCGTGAACCTGAAGCCACAGATTTTCGTGCAAGAACCTTGACACGATAGGGTTTTGGGGCTGGGGTAGGGTTTGGTGTAGGTTTAAGAGCATCATGGTATTTAGGGGTTTCAGGAGTCTCAGAGGATTCAAAACTGTAGACCGGTGGAGAATCAGACTCATATACTCCTTCATCGTAGTCACGATTTTGAGAATCAGATGAAGCAGACGACATTTTTAATTTTTGAGAGAAAAAGAAGAGAGGGTAAAAGGCAGTAGAGATTTGAGTGTTGAGTAACTTTAACAGGGTTCGTCTATTGCTTTATTCACAATGGGTAATGATGGGCTATTTATAACTTGTGGCTGGGATGATTATAACGAAGTGTATTAACACAAGTAGGATACTAATATATTAAGGATTGTCAGTGATTGGACATTGATTAGATCGTTTCTTTCCCCCTAAAACTAGGCTAATTTAATGTGACGGAGCTTCTTGAAACTAGTTCATTATTTGGGTAGGTACGAGAATTTGAACTGAACCATAAATGGATAGAGTCCTACACATGTATGACTGTACTTGAATTAATGCATGTATGGATATGAGAACGTACCTTGTCAGTCATGTAAACCGGCATGGATGAACCAGGTTCATCCTGTTAAAAATCTTTATTTTGCCTCAATTCACAAAAATAGAGAAACATCATTAGTAGCTAGGGAATCATATTAATACATGGCAGAAGAGTATGGCAATAAAGACATAGTACTGAGAAATGATTAATCTGATTAAGTACCTAATTGAAATTTCTAGCTAGAAAAACTTCCCCGTTATTTTCGTTTTTCAATTAGGTGATCTTAATCATCCCTAATTTAAGCATGTTTCTCTCATAGTTCTCACTGCTCAGTGCTTTGGTAAATATATCAGCAATTTGATGATCAGTGGCACATAATTCGATTGAGATATCCCCTTTTCATAGTTATCCCTCAGGAAATGGTGCCTAACATCTATGTGCTTAGTTCTCTTGTGATGAACTGGGTTCTTAGTCATACTAATTGCACTAGTGTTATCACAGTAAATAGGAATTCATCCCACATCTATACTAAAGTCCAGGAGTTGTTGCCTGATCCATAGCAACTGGGCACAGCAAGAGGCAGCAGCCACATATTCAGCCTCCGCAGTAGACAAGGCTACTGAATTTTGTTTCTTGGTGGCCTAAGAGACAAGGTAGGAGCCCAAAAAGTGAGCCATGGCTAAAGTACTTTTCCTGTCAACCAAGAAGCCTGCATAATCAGCATCAACATATCCTACAAGGTCAAAATTACTACCTTTAGGATATCGAAGGCACAAATCAGTGGTGCCCTTCAGATATCTCAATATTCTTTTTACTGCAGTGAGATGAGACTCCTTTGGATTGGCTTGAAACCTAGCACATCCCACACTGAACACAATATCAGGTCTGCTTGCAGTAAGATATAGTAGAGACCCAATCATCCCTCTGTACGTCTTCTGATCAACGGATGAACCAGGTTCATCCACATCCAATTTTGTAGCTGTGGCTATTGGGGTATCTATCTCCTTTGAATCTTCCATTTTGAACTTCTTGAGGAGTTCTTTCACATACTTCTGTTGATGAATCATTGTTCCATGTGGAGTTTGTTTGATTTGCAGACCTAAGAAAAAGGTTAGCTCATCCATCATACTCATTTCAAACTCACTCCCCATTAATGTAGCATATTCCTTGCTGAGCTTCTCAGTTGTTGCCCCAAATATGATATCATCAACATATATTTGTACAATCAGAAGATCTTTTCCCTTTTCCTTTAGGAACAAAGTACTGTCTATTGCCTCGTTTGTACCCATGTTCCAGCAGGAATTTTGACAATCTCTCGTACCAAGCGCTAGGTGCTTGCTTGAGACCATAGAGAGCCTTGTCAAGTTTATATACATGATCAAGTGATTCTTTGCTTTCAAAACCAGGAGGCTGTTTTACAAATACCTCTTCATTCAAATAGCCATTGAGAAAGGCACTTTTGACATCCATCTGATGCAGAGTGAATTCCATGTGTGCAGCAAATGCTATAAGAAGTCTGATTGCCTCCAATCTTGCCACAGGAGCAAAGGTTTCATCATAATCAATTCCCTCTTCTTAGCTGTATCCTTGAACAACCAGTCTTGCCTTGTTTCTTGTAACATTTCCATCCTCATCGAGTTTGTTCCTGAAGACCCACTTGGTGCTAATTATTGATTTGTCCAGTGGCCTGGGTACCAAGTGCCATACTTGACTTCTCTCAAATTAATTCAGCTCCTCTT